>JAAGNO010162735.1:0-11921 GCA_033439905.1 Ceryle rudis
AGAGAGGAAATGGCCTAAAGTTGCATCAGGGGAGGTTTAGGTTGGACATGAAGAAATATATCTTCACCAAAAAGGTTGTTAAGGCCTGGTCCAGGCTTCCCAGGGCAGTGGTGGAGTCCTCATCCCTGGAGGGGTTTCAAAGCCGTGTAGATGTGGTGCTGAGGGACATGGCTTAGTGGTGACCTGCCAGTGCTGGGTTAATGGTTTGAATTGATGATCTTAAAGGTCTCTTCCAACCAAAACAAATCTGTGACTCTTTAATTTTATTGTGTTGACTGTTCATTTTATTGCCTTTCCAAATAATTTTGTGGGAACGTGACAGAAATTACAGCTTATGATGTGGAAAAGACTTTGACTAAAGATGCACTTCATGTTGGCAGGAATTTGAAGCTATTGTGAATGCCTCTGGAGAACATGGCATTGTTGTCTTCTCGCTGGGCTCCATGGTCTCTGAGATTCCCATGAAGAAAGCCATAGAAATTGCAGATGCTTTGGGATCAGTACCTCAAACGGTATGGTTTCCCTCCTCCCCTTTCAGCACAGTAATTCAAGACTGTTTTCAAATAGAGTACATGATTACCTCCAGCTTTCAGTGTGATTGGTCCTCCCTTCTTGCTCCTGGTGCCAGAAGAAACCCTTACCCCATCTGCTCCATCTGGCCAAATGGGTTTTGTGCATCACAGATGTTTTCAAGTTGTACTTTTGAAACCCACTGAGAAGCAGCAAGAGGCCAGTTGCTGAGAACTGACATTGTGTTCAATTCTCTTGAAAGGTTTTGTGGCGATACACGGGAGAGGTGCCCTCCAACCTGCCAAAGAATGTAAAGCTCGTCAAATGGCTGCCCCAGAATGACCTTCTAGGTAGGTCTGAGATACCTTGAGTGATACCAGCATGGTTTTTTTAATCCGATGGTACTGTGGTTAGCATCATCTGTGCTGGTTCCCTTATCAGCGTGAGTCACAGGACTTCCTTACAGCCTTTGCTTTTAGAACCAGAGCTTGTCTTTTAGAAGGTTATCTGGTTGAAACTTCAGAATTGTGGAATTATGAAATGACACTTGAAAAATGTTCCAACAGTTGACTATCCTTGCTGTCTGAAAGGGGGGTCTTTATCTCAGACTAGCCAGTCTCAACAACCAGACATGAGGTTTTGTCATATTCTTGTCTACTGGACTGAAAAAAAAATAAATTAAGATCCCTAAATGAACATTTCCAGACAGGTCATTGGGCTTCTTAAGAGTTAAAATTGTACATGCTATTGCTGGGAGTGAATTTGTTGGTTAGACAATAGTGCTTACCTCCGGGAGATCTGCAAAATTAGCAAACGGTAAAAAGCATCCAATGGTAACATCCTCTTAAACCTCACTTGGCTCTGATTCCATCCAAAATTCTGAGAAGCTTTGTAGGCTTATCCAAGGCTTTCCAGAGATTCTCCAAACCAAGACAGAGCTCTACAACCTAAGGGTCACTCGGACCTCTGTAATGTCTCGTTCTTTCCAGGCCTAAGTCTGTCCATAAGCAATAATGCACATGACAGCCCAAAGTTCTTAATTTTTGCCTACCAGGGCCATTTAGTGCAAGCTTTTTCTTTTTTTTTTTTTCCCCCCCCAGGGGTGTGTTACTGTGACTTAATAAATCAAATAGCTAAATAAGTCTGTCTTTCCTTCACAGCTCACCCTAAGACTCGTGCTTTCATTACCCACGGAGGCTCACACGGTGTTTACGAGGGCATCTGCAATGCAGTGCCAATGCTACTAATGCCTTTATTTGGAGACCAAATGGACAACGCCAAGCGAGTGGAGTCGCGGGGAGCAGGACTGACACTGAATATCCTTGAAATGACTTCGAAGGACATATCCACTGCCCTGAAAGCAGTTATTAACGATAAAAAGTCAGTAATAGAAACACAACTTTTCTTCTTCCACTGTTGCCTAACAGCAGCACACGAGCTTCCATCTAAGGGGGTGATAATCCATTCTTCTATGCCTTCTTGTATCAAAGTTACATCACTGAAAAGCTGAGGTTTGCTCTGAGTTAACCTTGTCCTGTCCCTGCAACAGCACTGTCCTCACTTCCTGGGATTATAATCATCAGGTGACAAGAACTGGTTTCACATGAGAGGATCAGAGAAGAAGGGACTATAAATGCAATGGCAAAAATCAGGTTGACAAAAGATGTGACGCCTGCTTAGAGTCAAAATTTACCAGGCAGTGATGTCAAGGGCTCTGACACAATGTGGTAGAAAAGGCAGTTGGTGAAATAAGATGTGCCAAACTGCTTTTGTTCCCCAAATTGGTGCTGACATGAGACAATGGGAAGCCTGAAAAGTGCAAAAGGCTCGGTTGAGTCACCTGGCTGAATTTCTTTGCACAAAACTGGCCTAGAGATGCTGTCTGCACAGCGGCAGCAGGAGGAAGGAGGCAAGTGGCAGTGCCTCAGTATAATCCAGAGACTGTACTGTGTCAGGAAGCATTGCCTCCCAGCTGGCAGGGTTTACTAAACATCGGTGTTAACACTTATTACTTTTACAGACTAGTTCTCTCAGTCATTTTCACAGAATCACAGAATCCCAGCATGGTGGGGGCTAGAAGGGACCTCTGGAAATCATCTTATCCTACCCCTGTACTAAAGTAGGGTCACCCAGAGCAGGGTGCCCAGGATGACATTGTCCAGGTGGGTTTGGAATCTCTCCAGAGAAGGAGGCTCCACAGCCTCTCTGGGCAGCCTGGGCCAGGCTCTGGCACCCTCACAGGAAAGAAGTTTCTCCTTATGTTTAGGTTATATTTCCTGGGTTTCAGCTTGTGCCCATTGCCCCTTGTCCTGTTGCTGGGCACCGCTGAAAAGAGTCTGATCTCATCCTCTTGCCCCCTGCCCTTTAGCAATTGATCATTATTTATCAGATCCCCTCTGTCTTCTCCAGGCTAAACAGTCCCAGATCTCTCAGCTTTTCCTTATCACAGAGATGCTCCAGTCCCTGTAGCCCCCCTCTGGACTCTCTTAATTTCCATTCCCCTGGTGCTCATAAGGAGCTGTATGAGCACAGTCAGCTGCTTTCTGGCTCAGCAAGGCTGAGAATTCCAGCACAGAGCAGGGGGAACATGCAAGGGAGCAGTGCAGGGAACCACACTACATATCAATAGTACTGCAATCAGCATGCCGAAGGTGTTTGGAGGCATCACAGCAAAAGGGAGCTTGAGGCCCTACTCTCCTCTTGCTCACTCTTATTCTCTGTTGCCAAGAGCTTCTCAGTCCTCGGCACATTCTTCCTTTTCATATTTCTGAGAAATGGCACCTTATTGCTGTTGTTTCCTAACTGCTATTCCTATAGCAATAATATATAATAATCCGTATAGCTGAGAGTTTAAGATGAGCTTTTTTTTTTTTTCTTTTTCCCCTTTCCCCTTTCTTTTTTTTTTGGTCATTGGAAACAACACTTTTCTGGGCCCATAACTTTGCTGTTACCCTTCTCATGGCGGGGTGGTGGGGAAACACCACCAGAGAAGTCCCCAGTAGGCCACCAGACAACTGACAGTGCCTCCCTTTTTTTCTGGGGACTCACTCTCAGCAGCACAAGTCATTAAAAACACCCAACATCTTTTTTTGACAGATACAAAGAGAACATAAAGCGCCTCTCGGACCTTCACCTTGACAGACCCATCCACCCACTGGACCTGGCTGTGCACTGGGTGGAGTTCGTAATGAGACACAAAGGGGCCCCACATCTGCGACCTGCTGCTCACGACCTGAACTGGATCCAGTACCACTCCCTGGATGTCATCGCCTTCCTTCTTGTCGTGGTGCTCCTCTCCCTCTTCATTTCTCTGAAGTGCTGCCTGTTCTGCTGCCACAGGTGCTGCTGTAAGAAAGGAAGAACAAGAAAGCCAACCAAATCAAAGTCCCACTAGCAGATGAGACCAGTGATAGGAGGTAAACCTTCTGCTCCATATCTAAAGGATCAGAGAACACTTCAAATTTCACTAAAATAATTGCTGAATTTCGGTCAAGAAATAATAGGGTTATATATATAATTTTTGATGATAATTAAGAATCAGTTGTTAAAAATAATATGTATAGGAGCAATTTGGTCTTTTCAGAAGATATTGGTGTGAAGACCAAGGGTCCTGAGGCTTCCATGTCTTGGTGTACAGAGGATGCATGGGGACATGTATATTACCTCTCTGTGCAATGGAGCTATGTAAGGCTTTCACAAGACTTTACTTCAAGGGCTTTAGGAGAACCATTTGTGCTAGCATAAGACTGTCAGGTTTATCAAGCACTTGGAAATCTCTGTATAGCTGTTGCTATAGAAGAGGCAAATGTCATACACTGATAACACATGTCACATGGGTCGAGCTAGATACAAATAGAAGTTCAGGAAAGTGGTTGTAAAGCCACTGGTGTTTCACTCAAGTTCTCCATCAGGCAGAGTGCTGTGTCTGGAGTGTACCTGTTAGGTGGCGAGACCTTTGTAAGCAATGTTTATAAATGTGAACTGATTTCCTCTTTGCAAGTGATGTTCAGGTAAAGACCCAAGCCCCGGCCCTATAAATAAATCCCTAATACTAACAATAACAGCTCTTGTGTTTTCTGACTTGAGAGATATTGTTCTGGACACTTGTTCAGTCATGAAGAGAGAGCTGGTGAAGGAAAAGATTCAATGCCCCAAGGTCTGAAAGTCATCTTGATACACAAAAGCCAGTTGCGACAGTCTCACTGCTTGGTGATTTGGTCCTTGTTGAGAGATTACATAGAATCATAGACTGGTTTGCGTTGGAAGGGACCTTTAAAGGTCACCTACCACAACCCCCGTGCAGTGAGCAGCGACATCTGCAACTAGAGCAGGTTGCTCAGAGCCCGGTCCAACCTCACTTGGAAGGTGCCCAGGGATGGGACATTGACCACCCTCTGGGCAACCTGTGCCAGTGTTTCACCACCCTCAGTGTAAAAAATGTCTTCCTTCTCTCTACTCTAAATCCCCCTCTTTTAGTTTAAAACCATCACCGCTTGTCCTGTCATAACAGGCCCTGCTAAAAAGTCCGTCCCCATCTTTCTGACAGGCCCCTTTAAGTACTGAAAGATCACGAGAAGGTCTCCCCAGAGCCTTCTCTTCTCCAGGCTGAACAGTCCCAACTCTCTCAGCCTGTCTTGGCTGGAGTCAGTCCTGTGCCTCAGGAAATGAGACGCAGAGAGACCTTGCAGTGCCCATCACAGCACCAGCAGCTGCAGTTTCAGTCATCTCTGAGCACAGGGCTGGCTGCCAGCAGTTGTCTGATGAAAAAAAAAAAAAAAAACAACAAACCAAACAAACCCAAACCACCACTTTAAAATGTCCTCACAGAGATGTCGTCCATATACCCTGCTGCAAACAGGCTCTGGATTGATCCAGTGACTTTCTCTGCATGGACAAGAAAAACCTTGATTTCAGATCAGATTAACAAAATTAAAAATATTATCCTGATTGCAGCTGTTTGGGGTTCTTTTGGGTTTGAAGGGGTTTCTTTTTATTTTTCCAACTCAAAATTTCTTGTTTCGGTGAAGAAAAAGGAGGAGAGAAAGGGAGGAAGAAGCAAAATGCCCATCCCTCGGCATTCATTTCATTTTGGAAAGGTCTTTAACCCAGCCAAAGCAAAACAGCAGCAGCAACCAGGTATCCTCCTCCTCTCCTTTTCCCTTCGCTCTCCTTAGCTTCAACTAGTTTGTCCTGCTCCTTCATTTCCTTTGGCTCACTGCAGAAATTATGGGGCCTTAGGGGATGTGCAGACAGGACTGGACGAGTGCTCCATCGTATCCCGTTTCAGCTACGCCAGCAGAGGACGCTACAATATCACTCTAACAAGAAAGAGCAAGGAACTGACCATCCTCCCCCTCCAAGCCAGCCCAGGTGGCTTCACAGAAGTCAATAGCGGACTTATCTGCTTCTGCTTGAGGAATACAGACCCTCCTGCCTGGAGATGATTATCAGAGTGAACTAGTAGCCAACATACGTGGGGCAAGCAGCTTTGGTGCAGAGGAGGGAGCTGGAGGAGTTGCGGCATCACTGCAACACAATCCTCCAAAACCTTCTCAAGGGAAGAGTTAATCTGGGCATACCGTCCCCTCTCGTTGCCCCTTCATTGGGTGCTATGTAGAGCTGTGCTGCCCCTTCAGGAGGGCAGAGACCTAAGCCCCTGCTTCCCTTGCTGGGAGAAGGAGAATCATAAACCACATTTCTAAGCAATAGAGCTGAGTCACTTCCCACAAGGGGAAACTGAGGCAGGGCCAACCACTGCTCCTTTCCTTGAGCTGTACAGGCTCCACATCAACCCAGGCTTCCAGGCCCTGCACTGAGCTTTTCCAGCAAACCCTCCAAATTTCTGCTTTTAAACACCTGCCATAAGACAGGAGCTGAAATCCCTCTGCTGCCCATGGAGGACAGACAGCTGTCTGTCCCTGGCTTCTGTCAGCCTCTGGGCATTGCCAAGCACTCACATAGCACCTCTTCAGAGCAGTGAACGGAGAGGAGAGATGCTGCTTTCCATTCTTACCTGGGGACTTCTTTAGTGTTTGTTTGTTTGTTTGTTTTCCTGGATTTTAACATTCGGGCTTGTGACGATAAGGCTGAGGAAAAAAACCAAAACAGTGCTACTCCCGGCTCTTCTGGTGACCCTCAGAACCTGCTGGCTGAAAAGTATGAGCAAGAACCCTTTTGACTTTGCAGTGGAGGGTGTCCTGGGGAACACAGAAGCCCTGGCTCAGTTAGGAGGATGCAGTTGGCATCTCATGCTGCTTCCCACCAGTCGGGACTGGCAGAAACAGCAGGAATTGCTCACATTTTTCTGCGGGGTTTCTGAAGCCTCCCCCCGGCCCTCCAGCTCCCAGGGGCAAAGGTGAGGTTTTTCCACTGCCGTGGGAGCTACAGGCAGCTCTCGGGCTCCTCCACTTCCCCAAGAAAAGCCCTGGCCCACAGGGACACAGCATTCACAGAAGGACTCACCCCATTGCAAGACACACCAAGAAATTAAATATGCTCAATACTAAAGGGCAGAGTAAGAAACAGCAGCAACCTCCACCTGAGCACCCCCTCTTCCTTCTCCTCCTCCTCCTCTGTGCAGGTCTCCCAGGGCTGAAATCCCAAAGATGGGTCCTCAGTGCTGCCTTGCCCTTGTGTTCTGCCACTTAGATGCTCACTCTCAGACCTGCAATTATTTAACTGGATTTTTCAAAGATCTTTCTTTTGAGTGGCTTTATAGAAAGTAAATGCTTCCTAAAGCTGTGGCTCCAGTTTGGGGGGTTTCACAGGATCTCCCAAACCCTCTTTCAGCCTTGTTTCCCACCATGGAAAAGCCCTGAAAGCTTGGGATGAGCAAGTGTTGCGTGTGTGCTCATTTCCCTGAGGAGTGTGGGTGAGGGATCCCAACCTGCCAGGAACAGGACCTGCCTCATTTAAAAAACAAACAAACAAACAAAACCAAACAAACCAAACCAACCAACCAAACAAAACCCAACAAAACACACACACACAAAAAACTCCAACCAGCCAAAAAAACCCAAAAAACAACCTCAAACCTCAAAGTCACATCTACAAACAAGGATGCTTTGGGATTGCAGGTGTGATGACTGCGATGGTGCAGAGCCCTCAGTCCCCCACAGTCCCCATGGGTAGTGGTTGAGGCTATTCCATAACATGTTTTGGCCTCTCCATTATTCTCCAGAGATATCCCTGCAGCATCCCTGGGTGCCAGAGCCTGGACCAGGCTGCCCAGAGAGGTTCTTAAGTCTTCTCTGGAGAGATTCCAAACGTGCCTGGACAATGCAATCTTGGACACCCTGCTCTGGATGATCCTGCTGGAGCAGGTGGGTTAGATGAGATGATCTCGAGGTCCCTTCCAACCCAACCCTGTCTACGATCCCTGTGAGCCTTCATGCA
The DNA here is from genome assembly GCA_033439905.1 of Ceryle rudis. NCBI lineage: Eukaryota > Metazoa > Chordata > Aves > Coraciiformes > Cerylidae > Ceryle > Ceryle rudis. Next base: position 7,906 of record JAAGNO010162735.1, read on the forward strand.
GCATCCAAGTGGGTGACCCTAGGGCTTGTCACTGGAGATGTCCCATCCTGTGACATGCAGCACATCAGCCAGGTCCAGTTCCCAGTGCTTCCAGGAGGATGTCAGGGACCTGACACTAGCTAAATCCAGGTAATTTAGCTGAAGCAGCCATGCAGCTCTCTGGTTAATTATCACCTGAAGAGGTGTTTTTTAGGAGTTATTTATATGTGAGTGTGATGAAACCAGGGGGGAAGCAATTGCCAAAGTGAACTAGGTATGAAATGCAGGACAAGCCTCTCACTTCTTGGGGAGGAATGTGCCCTGCTGAACCCAGAGACGGAGTGAATTGCTCCAGCTTTAGCATTTAGAATTATAGAATTGTTTGGGTTGAAAGACACCTTTAAGATCATCTAGTCCAACTGTGACCCCAGCACTGCCAGTTCACCACTAAGCCATGTCCTTCAGCACCACATCCACACAGCTCTGAAACCCCTCAAGGGGTGGGGACTCCACCACTGCCCTGGGCAGCCTGGGACAGGCCTTGACAACCCTTTTTGGGAAGAAGTTGTTCCTCACATCCAAATTAAATCTCCCCTGGTGTAACGTGGGGCTGTTTCCTCTTGGTCCTATTGCTTGGTCCCTGGGAGAAGAGACCAACCCCCAGCTGGCTTCAACCTCCTGTCACAGAGTTGTTGAGAACGAGGTCTCCACAGAGCCTCCTTTTCTCCAGGCTGAAAACCCCAGGTCCCTCAGCTGCTCCTCACAAGACTCGTGCTCTAGACCCTTCACCAGCTTCGTTGCCCTTCTCTGGACATGCTCCAGCCCCTTAATGCCCTTCTTGGAGAAAGGGGCCCAAAACTGAACTCAGAATTGGATGTGTGACCTTACCGGTGCTGAGTACATAGGTACAATCCCTGCCCCAGTCCTGTCTGGACACATTATTGCTGATCCAAGCCAGAATGCTGTTGGCTTTCTCGGCCGCCTGAGCACATGTTGGCTCATCTTCATCTGACTGTTGACCAATCTCCCAGAGATGAGCTTGGAGTATTTAAGCTCCATGAGCCAGATTAAACCCATGTGGCAGCTGGGATCAGTCCATGATTATCTTGGTGCCATTGCCACAGGCTGCTGGGACTGAACCAGGCTTTGCAAGGAAAGAGAAGATGAAATCTCCATTCACAAACATTTTCTTGCTTTTTGAGGATGCCAGTATTTCCAGGAGAGGCGATGCTGTCTTCAAGCTCATCTATCCCAGGTCAAATTCCTGCCCTGCCTATGCCACGTCTCACAGCTTATGCTAAAAGCTGCTGTCAGGCAATTCTGCTTTGACAGGTACTAGCAAGTGCTCCCAGCATCAATTCCCTTTCCATTAAGGCTGAATGAAAGGTTTCATACACCAGATTTGATTGCTTAGGATGATAAAAACGAGTTATCAGCACAGGCTCTTCAGGCACCAGCAAATCCTAAATCCTATCCCCCTCCACATATTGGTTGGCTTATCTAACAATGTGACCTGTCCTAAAAAGTAAGCCTGAAGAAACAGAGATGATTTCTTCCCTGAAATGCTACCAGTCTAGATTATCTTGAGGTGGGGTGGAGGGGGTGGACACATGGTCTCCCCTTTGCTGGGCCAGATTTAAACAAGCTGTATCTGTTACTGAGCATAGCTCTTGGGTTCATCGCTCTCTCCCAGCGAGGGATGGGACTGCATCCCAGTGACTTGCTTTGTGCTGAGCGAGATCTTGAAAAGCGTCTGCTGGAAGCTTTAATTAACGTTCGGTGGGGGGTAATCAAAGCAGGGCAGGAACCCAAGGTTCGTTTTCTTCCGAAGACTGCTGAAGAGACAGTGGGGGCTGTCCTTGGAGTTTTGGATGCAAACGGTTGGTCCAAACTCCTTGGAGGGGCAGGTCCAAGATGATTTCAGCACCACGAGGGATTTCACGAGATGGATTTGGTAGAGGAAGGAAGAGGAAACCACAACCCGTAGTGCTCCTGATGTCAAGAGAGCCTGCTAAACAGTAAGAAAAATAACACATTCCTCCCCCCAGCTGGAGGCTCCTTCCTTTAGAATGGAAGGACCCTAATGTCCTACATGTAAATGAAGCAGTCAGTCACCCCTTGCAGAACTGACTGTTCAATGAGTGAAGCTTACCTGACTTTCAGCCAGGCTCCTCTGCACCCAGCCTGTGGGAAAAACAGGCCTTTCTGTTCTGCTTTTCCAACCCCCCATTATAATAAAAGATCCCAAACATCTCATTTACTACTTGTTAGTCCCTGAATTCTGCCAATGGATTAAGCTGGCTTGGATGCACAATGGGAGTTGTATTCCTGGGACAAAGACCATCTCCATTCATTTACAGTCATCCAAGCCCACATTTTCTGAAGGATCAAGCCCAGTTAAGATGGCTTGGGTTATTCAGAAAAAAAAGTTGCAAAGGTCCAGCAGACAAGGAAACCCAAACCTGGAACAGGACAGCTGAGCCAGATGCGCCCGAGATGCCCACAAAGGCCAGCACCCAGGACAGAAGTCCGAGAGATAAATTATGGTCCTTATTGCAGATGTTTTCTACCATTGTTTTCCACAAAGCCAACCACCATGCCTCCACCTGGCACCGGGAATACGGCCATCAGAGAAGGGTAGATGCAGGAGACAGCCCTGGGAAGGATGAGGTTTTGGTGGCAAAAGAAAACCACCAACAAGGGGAAGAACCAGGAGCAACCCTTTAACCAACTCTTCTCCTCTAAACACTTGTGACCAGCTCCTTGTATCACAAAACAGGGATGTCCTGACAGCAGATAATCCACAACAAGCATTTAATTAAGAGCTGGGAAGGAAGCAAAGTGATTGATTCTCAGCAGGGGTTACTAGGGGTGGGAACAGATGCCCAGAGTCCTCCAGAGTCTTTAATCATTGCCTAGCTTTCCTTGCAAACTGCACTGGCATGGTGAGACACTGAGAGCTGGTGAGGACAAAGCAAAAAACATCGATATAGCAGCTTTTCTGTACAGACACTGATAATCCAGAGGTGACTTTTCTTTCTCCTCCCCTTCTGACATCTCTTCTTCAGTCATTTAGTGCTGAGCCGAGCTGATGCAAGATGATCACTCAATTTTGATAGCTGAAGGAGAGGAGAAAAAGGAAAACGAGGCGAATGCATTGCCAAGGTGACTTGAGCTGAAGCAGTTCATTCCCTTGATTGGCCTGAAGAAGAAAAGCCAAATCCTTTCCCTGAAGATGAAATATTAGAGGGAATCATTCAGCAATGAAACACCTCATGGGGAAGTGCCCAAACCAGATGGCTAGTGCCCTGCTTGCCCACACCAGGTAGGAGAGAGAAGTCACATGGCAGAGCATCTTTGATGAGGAAGCAGCAGCTGCCATCCCAGGGGTGAACCTGCAGTGCTGGGGACAGATAACCTTAGCAGAAACCAACTCTTTATGCAAAAAATTCAGAAAAAAAATCCAGAAAAATGCCACAGCAGACCATCACTGGCACATCACCTCACACGTGCTGGAGGTACAGGTGCTCCAAATGCACAACTTTAAAGCCCAAACACCAGCCACAACACAGCTGCTCTCCCAACAACCGCAGCCGAGCCTTTGGGTTGCAGCAACGCTGACCCTGCCACCCTGCTCTCTCCAGAGAGCCTCAACTGAAGTAATGAATTGACTGAAGCCCCAAGAGACTGGGTGGCAGTTGAACAACAGTCCAAGTCCCATGACGGCCACAGGTCTGGGTATTGAACCAAGGCAGAATGATGCAGCAAGGGCTAAGTGAACCTGGGAGGAAGGAGTACCTCAGCAATAATCCATCACCCTGTTATGGAGGCGAACATCCTCCTGAAGGTAGGGATGAAAAATTAAGTGGGTTAAACAGATGGGAAAGTATCTCCTTGTGAAAGAAGGGACAGCCAAGACAATGAGGCAAAAGGATAAGAGATAACAGCAGGCTCTTGGTGCATTATTCCTGGATGTCAACTTGTTGGCTCATTCCCTTTTATAAGGCAAAGGGATGTTTGGTACCTTGCTTGTCTCC
>JAAGNO010162736.1:0-11886 GCA_033439905.1 Ceryle rudis
GTACCGTGGAGCGTGACGAGGCAGGGCGTGCGGGGGGCTGTTAGTGAATCCGGAGCCGTGTTAGTCCGGATGAACTCAACGCGACCGGACTGGGATCCGTGCCGCGATAGTTCGGATACACTGAACGCGACCGGACTAATAGTGCCAAACTGGACATCACTCAGAACCTAAACCCGGCCGCCGCCAGCCGCTCTGATATCTGAGGACCAGCTGGAACGCACGGGGGTTTATTTTCTGCCAAATTCTTTTACTCTTTTCATGCAACAGAAAATTGGCCTCACGGACAGGATTGCCATGGATAAACTGCTGCAAAAATATGACCGTGCCCCTTCCCCAGCTGGGAAGGAGTGGGCCCAAAGATTTTGGAAGGATGAAGAGAAAGTGGTAGAACGTATTGAACAATGCCGGGCTCCGCAGAATAAACTGAGAGGAAAAGGTAAAGGTGTTACGTGTGCTGATTTAGGCGCCTGTTCATCTTGTGCACAACAAGAAGCTAAAAATGCCCCTGCTCTGCACACACCCTCCATCTGTGGCCACCATATTCCAGCTGTGCCCGAAGGGGCACTGACAGCGGTGGGAGCTGAACCCACACCCACAAAAGAAACTGGAACCTTAATCCCATGCCTTACACAAATCAGCCACACTACGCCGGTGGTGAGAAATGGCCTCGTTTGGGGAAAGTTGTTCTTTTCTTACTGAAAACCAACAAAAAAATAATGTGGAATTCTGCAAAATTCTGCAAAACTCTCCCTGGGGTGTTATAAAGGGGGGTATATTCCAATAGATTCCAAATTTCAACACCGATTCTGGGTCGGTGACACAAACCACAAACAAAGCTTGGGGATGGTTCCCAGATGCCCCAAACCTCCTGAGTTTGGCCTTTTCCCTCAGTTTTCTGCCCAGCTTTGCTCTCCCAACTTCCACAAAAACCCTTGGGGACATTTTTTGGTTTGGTTTAACTCTGGACTTTCCAAAGAGAGGACAGGGGACGTTTATAGAAACTTATCCCATGTTTGTTTGGCTTTTTTTTTTTTTCTTCCAAAATAATTGGCGGGTATTTGTGTCCCAAATAATTGGAATCATATTGACACCCCCAGGAAAATGAAACAAAACAGAACAAACAAACCAAAGATAAACAAAGAATTTCATGGTGGGGGGGGGAAATAATAATTTCTGGGACATGCAACTGCTTGATCCCCCCAAGGATGAGACCTGAGCCAAGTCCTCCCAGCATCTGGAGGCAGGGACGGGCAGTTGGTCGCCCTCACTCCTGCTCCGTGGCTGGGCAGACCACGAGGGGCTTGGCATTGCTCCCTCCATGGGACAAGCCGGGGCTGAAGAAGGGTCTCAGGACGCTGGTGAAGGCCCCGCTGTAGGTGTAGAGGTGGGTCTGGTCTGTGGCATTGTAGAAGGTCACTTCTCCACCTTTGTAATCCAAGTAGATCCCCACTCTCCTGGGCTTTGTTCGGACAGAGAGGGTGATGGGATGGGAGAGCAGGACCTTGTACTGACTGCCATTCCTCAGCCACATCCTCCAGAATCCTGCTGGTGGGGAGATGGGACCTTTCCCCTTCCTCTTTACATCCTCCCTGCACACCCCAATGTCCCACTCAGTCTTGTCTCCCACCTCCACCTCCCAGTAGCACCTTCCAGATGTGATCCTCAGAGATCCCAGCACAAAAACATAAGGGTCAAATCTCTCAGGATGGTCCTGCAGGTCCTGCTGCACACCCCCATGACTCACGCTCCTGCCGTCCTTGCACAGGAGGAGTCTGGGATGAGCGGAGGCTGGGTCCAAGGTCATGTCCACTGGAAGAACAGAAGGAGGTCACGGTTAGGGTGGGATAATGCTGTCTAATGCCCAGTGCCTACTTCCAGACCGTAATGTGTAGAGACGCTGCCCAGACAATCACAGTCAGCTCCCCTTTGGAAGCTGATGGTCCTTGCTGTACCCTGCAAGATGCCTCTAAGCCTATTTTTATGATGAGCTGAGATGTTTAATGGAGCACTATTATCTTCAGAACTTTCATCCCTGCTCCTGTTATGCAAAATGTCTCCTCCGCTGGGCACTATGGAGCTCTTCACCCAAGCTTTCTTTGGACAGAGACACAACCCGAGTCTCCCTGTCCTCTACGTGGGTGATGGAACCTACCTGTGATACCTCCATGTGGGACAACAGACAGCCAAAGGATGGAGGAGGTGCTGTGGCACCTCTCTCCATAAGCGATGGGTGCTGAGCCCCACGGCGTTGCAGGTGGACGGGGTCTGGAGGACCACCTGCTCTCACTCACCTTTGAATCGCTTGAGAAACTCAAAAACAATGCCGCTGTGAATGTCATACACACCCTGCAGCTCTCCGGGAACAGCCGCCAGCGTCTGGGCTGGGATCTCTGTGCTCCTGGGAAGGGCGAGGTGGTGAAAGCAGTGACTCACCTGCTGCTTCCAAACCCTCCCACAGAAGCCTCGGGGAAAGGAAGCGGTACCTGCTCAGCACGTTGTCCACATCCTGGAAAGGAACAAAAAATGGGATGAAATGTGGCATTTTCACCCTGCGGTTTCCTCAGCAGAATATTCTGATTATTATGGGGACTGAAACCTCCCTTTTCCCTACCCTGAATTACAAGCAGCCCATTTCCCAACCATTCCTCTGCAGGAAAACAGGGGAAAAAAAAGGGGTTCCAGAAACACAAGGTGCCTCAGGTTTGCTCTTTGAGGGTCCATCTTCTTTCTCCACCAGCCAGATAGTCAAATCACTGAGTTTTTGGCCTGGCTTTTGTTAAAAATGAAAGGAATGTGGTGTTTCCAGCAGGTCCTGGGACCTTTAAGAGATGCATCTATGAAGGGTAACCCCTGTGAAGATGGTGGGGTCAAACTAAGGGGGAGGTCTCACCTTCAGCAGACCCAGAGCTGACTGCTGGCACTTCTTGTTGATCTCATCGATGAGCTCACCCAGAGCCTGGCTTTGCTTCGTCATCTGTGTGATGTTATGGCATAGCTTGGTGGCCTGGCTCTTCTTCTCCCGCCTCAGCTTCTTCTGGAGCTCCTCCTCCTCTTCGTCCAAGAAGTTGTGCACCTTCTCAAACTCCATCTCGATCTTCTCGCTCTCTCTGGAAGTTTTATTCTTTGCAAGTGGAAGTTAAAAAAAAAGGTGAAAGATGGGGAATGGTGATGGGAGGCCACTGGGAGTTTGGGGGGATGATTTGTCACAGCATGTTCTAAAGAGAGAAGCTTAGAGATACAGCATGGACTGGGCACAGCTGCTCCCGGGTTTTGTCCTCGTATCCGTACAGAGCTTCTCTCCTCCTAACTCAGCAGATCCTCCCATAAATACCCTGGAGAAATGTGGGTTGGAGAAAGAGACATGAGGCAGAGCGGTGCAACTAGCTTTTGGGATCACAGCTAAGGAGGGTGGCAAAGCCAGAGCGTCCCCCGTCACGGGTCAAGAGGCATCGCATCTGTGGTTGGCACCGGTGCAGCACCACCACAGCTGCTCCCGCTGGTGTTTATCTGACCTGTAATCAAGTCCATTCAAGGACCAAATTACACCTCGTTTGCCTTTGGACTGGGAACCGAAGTTCTCAAGATCATGGTGAGCAACCTCCTGCTGTACGTTGCCTTTGGACCGGGAACTGAAGTTCTCAAGATCATGGTGAGCAACCTCCTGCTGTATGTTGCAGCACAGGGGGGGGAAGGGACCTTCCCACCGTGCTTCACAAGGTGTTACCATATCATTAATGGTGAGAAGAAGAGCTGCAAAGTCTGGAGGCCTGGCAAGGACTCGGCCCTTCATGCTCCTGCTCAAAGGAGCTCAGAGAAGCCCCACCATGCTCCTGCTCAAAGGACCATCCCAGCACAGCCAACCCGTGTCCAAGCAAGTGCCTGAACCCATGGCATATGCTGGACCCCTTCAAAATCCCGCAGGACAATGAGAAGCTGCCCAGAAAGGGCTAATACTTGCCTTCCACTCAGCCAACTTCTTCTCCTCCTGGGATTTCAGGCTCCACACTTCCACCTGTCGCTTCTGCAGGAGCTTTACAGCCTCCTCCAGCTTTGTCTGGTGGGGGGAAGCGAACATGGCGAGGGAAGGATGTGACCACACTCATGAGGATGTGGTGAGAGTTATCAACACAAGGAAAACCTCGCCACAGGTCTGTTGAACTCCAGTCTGAATAAGCTGATGTCTCACTGTGTGAGGAGCACTCTGACCTGAACGAGCTGACGGAAAAAGCAGCCTTGCGGTTGGAACAGGGGACAAAATCAGCTTAAGGTGGGAGTGAAGGACAGGTGAGCGGCCTCATCCCCTCACCAGGTTTTCACGTATGCTGCCCATCAGGCAAAGAGGAATGCAACACAGGGGATGCAGAACCGCCAGTGCCATCGGTGGAAAGGGTTAATATCGCCCTCCCCCCCTCTCACCCACGTGGTTACCACCTCAGTAAGATTCCTATGCAAATTAGCACTGCCTCTCTATGTTTCCCATGCAAATTGAGGGGTACCTCAAGCAACACCCCTCTCAGCAGGAAACAAAAAAGAGCTCGAGTCCCCCCCGCAGGCGGGTGCCCATCACCAAAGACCCCAAAGGAATGGATTGGGTGAGACATCACTGGAACCCTGGGTGGTGGTCTGGAAGTTTGCCTGCTCTTTCACGCTTCCTCCTCTCCTCTTTCTCTCCTCTTTACTTTCTCTTTCCTTTAAGTACAGCATATATGGTTTTATTCGTTATTATATAGTTCAGGGGATTAAAAATTAAGCTTTTTTTATGTTATGGACACATAGTATAAGTATCCTTAACCTGACCCAAGCAAATCACTGGACCTGTGTCACTCCTTTCCCCCGCTTGACTGAGCAGGACATGACACGTGTCTACAGCTGGGCACATCCCTGGCTTTGTAGGCCCCAAAAGGGGCTTTGCTTGGAGAAACTAGCAGCTGACACTGTTGATGGACCACCTTATACCACCCACTACGTCATTACTTCCCTATAACGCCATCAGAAGTGGTGGTGAACGTGCTGAGCCCGGCCGATCACTGCAGCCTCCCCACTAGCACTCACCCACCGCTACAAGACCTGGGCAAGGTCTGGTCCTCCTGGGTGTGGGTGAGGACAGACCCACGTCCTCCACTGAAGGTCATCAGAACCCACCCCCCACACACACCTTGTACTCCTCAGCAGCCTCCTGGAGGGGAACAGTGGTGTGGGCACGGTGAACCTGCAGCTCTGTGCAGCGCCGGCAGATAGGGCTTTGGTCCTCCATGCAGAACATCTCGAGGGCTTCCTGGTGCTCTTGGCACAGTTCCTTGGGGGGCTTTGCTGTCTTGCTCCCAACCCCCTCTCCATCCATCCGTCCCTTGTCCTCACCATCCTTCCACGTGGGATGGAGAAGGCAGCACCGGGGGCATCGTCCAGCTGTGCCCACGCGGAACCGGCTGCTGCAAGTGCCACAGATCTGATGCTTGCACCCTGTGAAGGTCGACAGGGTCTTTAAGGGCTCCCGGCAAAAGCAGCACGGTGTCATCTCCTGTGGTGTCTGAGCCACTGTCGTGCCTCCCAGAAGCTCCCATTTGTTTTCCAGGTCAATGTCCAAGGAGGCCAAAGGCCGCTGGGGAAGTTGCCCTCTTGGAAAATGAAACTGCTGCTCTCAGAGCTCTGGAGGCGTTTTCTGCTCTTGCTTCAATGGGGACATCCCCACCAGCAGCCCCACCCCAGTCCAGGTGGCTGCAGCACATCTGGAGTAGCCTGAGGGTGAGGGCACCTCTGGAGCCAGACTGAGAGCTAAATGTAGTTACCACATCTGGAGCAGTTTGGGGTTGAGGTGACATCTGGAGCATTGTGGGGAAGGCAGAGATGGAGGGGGTGTGTGGAAGGGGGACACCACATCTGGAGGGGTTCTCTGGCCACTCTTGGGCTTCCCCAGTACCAGATGAATGTGGGCATGATGGATCCAATGGAAAAACGCTGGTTCCAGTGGAGAAGCTGGATCCAGACAGACTCTTGTCACTGTGATAGGCAACTTTCACCCCATGCAGCAGCTCCCACCTTCTCCAAATCCCTCCTTGACACATCCCAGAGTCTACCTACGCCCCCACCATCCCAAAACTCCCACTAGGACTGTGGTGCTGGGATCTGTGGGAATTCACAGGATACCATCACAGCCCTCCCCAGGTGCAGGAGTACCCGAATGCCATCCCAGATGTTGCCACATCCCCTCCAGCTCCACCACCAGCTTCTCCAGCCCCAGATCCAGCGGGTTTTCCAACTTGTGGCTGGGGTGTAGGTGTCTCCCCAGGACCACGTCCCCAGGCACGTACCCCATAAGCACGCCCAACCTTGACTGCAGCTTGGTCCTTCTGCCAGCTAAGAGCATCAGAACCAGCTGGAGGTGGGGAATGGAAAAGTTCTGGTGGTTCCCTACCTCTCCTTGAGCTTTTTCAACCCCGACAGACCAAAATCATGATTCCCACACTCCTGGAAACTGAATTCCACTTTATTACGCCTCCTTTGTGTCCTGGGTTCAGCTGGAATGGGGATAATTTTCACCAGAAGTAGGGAGGAGGTGACAATCAGGACAGACAAGCAAAGCAAGCAGTGTGTTGATGCCATATTGATGTCATGCCCGGTACATAAGGGCAGGGCCGGGCAAAGTGCAGGAGCTCAGGGGCTGTGGTTGTGGCACCACCGTCTGTTCATTCCATCCTGTTTCTTTTGTGTGTGTTGCTTCATCGCTGCTGTTGTCGCTGTTTGTTGTTTCTCCTGTTGGGTTGTTGTAGCAACAGCTCCTTATCTCAGCCCATGGGGTTTGTACTTCCCCCCGTCCCCCCCTTCTCCTTCCCATTCCGGGGGTGGGGGGATTATTCAGCGAGTGCTGAATGGTGCTCAGCTCCTGGCGGGGGGGGCTAAACAAAACCAGACTTTTTGATGCCCAACGTGGGCCATGAGGGGTTGAGATAAAGACAAAATCTGACCAAAGAGTGTTAAAACCAGTTTGTTATACGCATTTATTTTGTACATGGTAGTTCAACAGTGCGTGGTCGCCAGGCTGGTCCCTTTATTCTCATGGTGGTGTTGTGGAAACCCTCGTGTGCTCGTGTGTTCCCGCTGGTGGTGTTTATCCCCTCTGAGAAACGGGGCAGAGCTCTCATACTGGACGCTGGCAGCTGATGATACGATGACGTCACTGGGGTGTGGGATGTGGTCTTGGCAATTGTTGGTGATCTCACTCCATCTCTGGGTGAGACCGGGGAGAAGACTCTCTCGGCTTTTGAGAATTCTGACTGTCCGTAGGACACCGGGGCCAGCATGCTCTCCATGATCGATCTTTTGAATGTTTGCCAAGCCCCGTTTAACGTTGCCCAGTTCTTGTCTAACAATATCACCCTGATGTCTGCCCTGAACCTGGATTGTTACGAGTGGCAGGGGGTGTGGGAGAGTATGGGCAAGTGCCTGGGACTGTGGCCATCTCCAGTGGTTTGGAATTTCACTCCTGACAAGTGCGGAATCACAATAAACTGGTACAGCGTTTAGAAAAGGTCTGTGGTCAACCTGGCAATTCCCGAGATGCACAAATCTTTGCAATGTGCTGGGGCCTGGCCCACACCTGCTGAGTCCTTTTCAGCACCATTCAGTGCCCTCAAGAGAAGATAAGGTCTCTCAACCCGAAAACAGACCGGAAGGTTCCGCAGCTGAACAGAACCAGCCTGTGCCGGTGTCAGTCACCTCTATCCAGAAAAAGAAATGCACAAAAAAAATCTGTTGGTGAAGTGAGGGATGATGATGAGCCAGGGCCATGGCGAGAACAGGAGGAAGAGCCAGAGGTGATCACCTGATCCCTGTCCCTGAGTGAGCTGGGAGATGTGTGAAAGGATTTCAGCCTTTTGCCAGGTGAAGGCCACAGTTTGGAGGGGCATCCAGTACACCTGGAATCAGTCACCCCGGGGGTGGAAACACAGTCCCACCACTTGCCAGGGACTCGTCCAGGCTGCACTGGAGAAAGGTGGGGCTGCAGAACACCCGCAGTACACTGACGACAGTCACCCCAGAAATACAGATGGGTTCGACCCCTCTGTAGCTTGGTGGCAGCAGAGTACCCTGGGCACCAGTATCCAGTAAAGCCTTGTACTCCTGTGGGTCTGATGTGCCAGGACACGGGGTCTTCACAGTCCAGTAACCCTGACTGTCCCTTTCGTCCACCTGGCTGGAGGCAGGGCCCCTCTAATGCTGATCACAGTCACTCACCTCTTCTGAAAATGACTTAGAGGTCCCTTCAAGAGGATTGGGAGCAAGATCAGCCCTCCTGCTCTGTCTGGGGAATTCCCCACTGGAAACTGGAGTGGCATTTTCTTGTAAGAATCCCCTTTTACAATTGTTTTCCCTTGCAGCTCATGTACTCGTGCAGCTGGGATCGAAGTGAGTTTTCCATCCCACTTCCTCATGTCCCCTCCATGGTCATGTAGGTAGAATCACAGGTACCGCGTGGTGTGTGCCTCCCTTAATCTTTCTCTTTGGCAGGGGAGCATCTGCTCCTGATAGTCGAGAGCCAGGCCTGTACAGGTAGGGAGTGGGACACGTCTTCTTTGATTTTCTGGATCTCCCAGGACAGTTCCTGCACATCATCTGACAGTTCCTGCACATCTACATAGGCCCACAGGGAGGAAGAGAGACTTCCTTCGTATTGCTGGAATTGGCAGCCAGTTCATCCACTGTTCATCCCTGGCCGTCTTTCCGGGACACCACTGCCACTGAGTTAGCATACGACAGTGGTGTGCTTCATGGGAACTTCTGCCACGTGGTGGACTTGATCTGGGTCTGTGGGCAGCTGTTCATCATCTTGATCATTATAAATCCTCTCCAGCACTGCTAATTCCCTCAGGTGCTGGATACCTCTCTCCAGGGTGGTCCACTTGCCTGGGTGACGTGTGACACCCTCCTGGAAGGGAGGACCTTTCCTTTACTCTTGACGACATCATCGTATGGGGTGACACTGCAGAAGAAGGTTTTGAGAAAGGGAAGAAAATAATTTAAATCTTCCCGAAGGCTGGTTTTGCCATAAAGCCAAGTAAGACTGAGGGACATGCACCAGATATTCGGTTCTTAGGAATAAAATCCAAGGTGGGCATCACCAGATCCCAACGGATGTTATCAACAACATAGCAGCCGTGTCCCCGCCAACCATTAGAAAGGACACACAGGCTTTCCTGGGTGCCGTGGGTTTCTGGAGGATTTGTACCCCAGACTACAGCCCGATTGTGAGCCCTTTCTACCATGTGACCTGTAAGAAGAATAATTTCAAATGAGGCCCTGAGCAAGAGACAAGCCTTTCAACAAATTAAACAGGAGGTTGTTCATGCAGTAGCTGCGGGGCCAGTCCAGGCGGGACAAGACACCACAATGTGCTCTACACCACAGCCAGGAAGAATAACCCTACCTGCAGCCTCTGGGGAGACCTGAGGCCAGCCTCTAGGATTTTGAAGTTGGGGGTACAAAGCAGCCAAGGCCAACTACGCTCCAACCGAAAAAGACCTCCTGGCAGCATATAAAGGAGTTTGAGCTGCCTCAGAAGTGGTCAGTACCGAAGCGCGGCTCCTTCTGGCACCCCAGCTGCCGGTGCTGGGCTACATGTTCAAAGGGAGGGTCCCTTCTACACACCGTGCAACTGATGCCACATGGAGTAAGTGGGTTGCACAGATAAATACAACGGGCTCCAATAGGCAGCCCCAGCCACCCAGGAATCTTGGAAATGATCACAAACCGGACAGAGGACAAAGATCTTGGGATGTCACCAGAGGAGAAGGACGTGACACATGCCGAGGAGGCCCCAGCATATAACAAACTAGCAGATGAGGAGAAGCACTACACCCTGTTCACCGGCGGGTTTTGTTGTATTGTGGGAAAACGTCAGTGGTGGGAGGCTGCTGTGTGGAGCCCCACGTGACACATCACTGAAGCTGCTGAAGGACAAGGTGAGCTGAGTGGAATCTTCACTCCACTCCATCCCCCTCACTGCTCGCAAGCAGCGTTGCAAAGAAGTGGTCAAAGATGGTCTCTCTGGCAGCAGCCTGGACTTGCAAATCATTGGGTTGAGACACTCTGATGATGGCCAGGACATCTGTACAGTGCAAGATGTTGCCTCATATGGAGAAGCCATAATGGACCTGGAGGTGGTGGATCTGTGGCCGGTGCAGTGTCCCCAGGGTGTGGTCCAGCTGTCCATGTGTTTGTGTGTCCCTCCCAGACCCTTGTCCCAGCCTAAAGTCTGTCGAAGGCCAAGAGCCATTCAGCGAGGTCAGGTCAAAGGGGGTTCTTTGTCGGTGCCCATCCTGAGGGAGCTTGTGGTGCTGGAGGTGGTCTGGGGACAGAGCCACATGAACATGGTGGCTTTGCTGGGTCTCTGCGGCGTCCCTAAAAGGTGTCCTTGTGGGGTTCTGAAGGTCCTGGGGACAAACTAATGAGCAGCTCCTGCTCAGCTGCCAACTGCACCCAGGATGGGATATAATGCTGTGTCCATGGTGGGAAGACGCCTCTTCCCAGGGCTGACCAGCTGGACCTTCTCTTTGGCTGTAGGAAATATGGGGCATTGCCTGGAAGCTCCAGGGTTTCCTGAAGAAGGATGGGTGGGTGCAGAGATGTTGCCTTGAGGGACTGAAGCTCAGCAGCTCCATCCCCCTTTGCCGGGCTGCTTTCTGGGAGATCTGGGGTCATTTTGTCTCAATGTTCTCCAGTTCCTGTGCAAGTTGGGGTGGTTTTGGTGGCATGAGGGACTTTGCCATGCTAGCCCCACAGCCCCTGTGGTGTCCCTGGTGTTGGGTTTGGTCATTGCCTTTGAGTTGTGTCCACCTCAAACTGACGGGCTCTTCCTCCAGCCACAGGCTCTGAGCCTCATCTCTCTCTGGTGGCTTATGAAGACAGAGGCATCCGGGTGCCGTGTCGCTCAGCTGGCTGGTACCCACCACCAGAAGTTCTGTGGAAGGAGCCCAGCGGGTAGCAACTCCCCTCAGTTTCCCAGGGACATTTCTTGGATGAGAGGGGCCTGTTTATCATGGAAGGTATCACCGTTGTGACTGGGAATGGAGAAGGGAACTTGTCCTGTGTGGTCAGGAACAGCCACCTCAACCAGGAGCAGGAGTCATCCCTGCACATCGCCGGTGCAATGACCACAGACAGTCCATGGAACCACGTAGTAGAACCATGGCATGAGTTGGGTTGGAAGGGACCTTTCAAGGTCATCTAGTCCACCTGCAATGAGCAGGGACATCTTCAACTAGACCAGGTTGCTCTGAATCCCATTCAAGCTGACCTTGAACACTTCCAACCACGGAAGCACGGAACTAGTTGTGTAGAAAGGGGCCTTCCAAGGTCATCTAGGCCAAGCCTCCTGCCATAAGCAGCTTTGAGCTGCAGTTCCTGGTGAGAGACAAGCTGGGGGGGAGGATCTTCACCTTCAGATGAGCTTTAGCACAGCAGAGGACCTCAGCCTCATGACTCAGAGGACTGTATCCCCTCGATCCCTGCGCTCCCAGGACAAGCTTTCATGAGCTGGAATTTGGGGGTGTGTTTTTTCTGGCCTTCTCCTCAAGTCCAAAAACTTTTCCTGATTTTTTTCTTTTATTTTTTCTTTCCTAGTCACCTTTTCCCACAATGCCCATGCCTGGATGGAGGCTGTCATTGCCCTCCTCCTCCTCCTCCTCCTGTGGTCGCTGTTCCTTGCCCTTGCTGTGGAATGAATTGGTGTTGGTGTTTATCTCCTGATAAGGGAGAGTAGGTCTGTGATGGAGGGGAGGGGGTGCAGAGGATGCGGTGACATTGGTTGGGTCAGAACCATGGTTGGCCTTTGTTGAGGAGGTCTGTGGGGGAGGGAGGGAGGGAGGGAGGGAGGGAGGGAGGATGGAAGGA
>JAAGNO010162737.1:0-11852 GCA_033439905.1 Ceryle rudis
TCACCTTTTAATAGCCCCATATGGCCAGTGCAAAAGTCTGATGGAGGGTGGAGGTTAACAGTATCGTGGCCTGAACAAAGTGACGTCAACACTGAGCACTGATGTACCAGATATCTTAGAGCTACAGTATGAACTGAAGTCAAAGGCAGCCAAGTGGTACGCTACAATTAACATTGCCAATGCATTTTTTTTTAATTCCTTTGTCAGAAGAGTGCAGGACACAGTTTGCTTTCACATGGAGGGGTGTCCAGTACACCTGGAATCAACTGCCCCAGGGATGGAAGCACAGCCCTATCATTTGTCATGGACTAATTCAAACGGCGATGGAAAAGGGTGATGCCCCCAAACAACTGCAATACGTTGATGACATCATTGTGTGGGGCAACAAGGCAGAAGAAGTGTTTGAGAAAGGGAAGAGAGTAATTCAGGGGTTTTTTTTGAGAGCTGGGTTTGCCATAAAGAAAAGCAAGGTCAAGAGACCTGCACAAGAGATTCAGTTCTTGGGAATAAAGTGGCAGGATGGATGCCATCATGTGCCTATGGATGTTATCAACCATAAAAGAACCATTTTGAGTGGGGCCCTGAGCAACAACAAGCCTTTGAGTACATCAAGTGGGAGATAGCTTGTGCAGTAGCTCTTGGAACTGTTTAGAGAGGAACATCTGTGCAAAATGTACTCTACACAGCAGCTGGGGAGCATGGTCTCACCTGCAGCCTCTGGCAGGGAACATCAGGAGAAACTCGAGCTTGACCATTAGGTTTTTGGAGCGAAGGGTATTGGGCATCAGAAGCCCACTACACCCCAACTGAAAAAGAGATACATATGAGGGAATTTGAACTCCTTCAGAAATTGTTGGTACAGAGGCACATCTCTTGGCACCATGATTACCTGTGCTTCATTGGACGTTCAAAGGAAACATTATAGAATCATAGAATTGTTAGGGTTGGAAGGGACAGTAAAGATCATCTAGTTCCAACCCCCCTGCCATAGGCAGGGAAACCTCCCACTAGATCAGGTTGCTCAGAGACCCATCCAGCTTGGCCTTAAAAAACTTCCAGGGATGGGGCTTCTACCACTTCTCTGGGCAACCTGTTCCAGTGTCTCACTACCCTCATGGTGAAGAACTTCTTCCTAATGTCTAATCTGAATCTACCCACTTCTAGTTTTGATCCATTCCCTCTAGTCCTACCACTACCCAACATACTAAAAAGTCCCTCACCAGCTTTCTTGTAGGCCCCCTTAAGATACTGGAAGGCCACAATAAGGTTCGTGCAGAACCAGTGTGCTCCACGGACCCTCTTGCTACTCACTTGTGCTATCTGCCTTAGACTGTTAGCTTTGAAGTATATCAGGCCAGCCAAAGGACATGGTTGCTTTCATAGAAAGAAAGCAGAAGCTCGTGACTGAGAAACATCCTGGACGAGCAGGAGCTGCAGATCTAGCTACTAAAGCTTTGTGAAAGGTTCCAGATTCAGGACAATGGGAAGTGTCCTTTGCATCCATTCATCAGGGGCTGCAGGAACCCTATGTAGAATTTTTAGACCGACTGCAGACAGAGCTAACTCAGCAGATAGAGCAAGAGGAAGCTGCTGAGGTTTTGCTTTTTCAGCTTGCTATTGAAAATGCTAATGCTGATCAGTTATGAGCCCTATGGGTGCTCTGCAGCCTGGTGTCCCCAACCCAGCTATGATTCCTGAAAATTGGCATCTCTTTGTCATTGACTTAAAAGATTGTCTTTTTACTATTTTTCTACATCCTGATGACTGTCCACAATTTGCATTTTCTGTACCTTCCGTGAACAATTGCAAACCTATGCAAAGGTATCATTGGGTGGTATTACCAGAAGGGATGATGAATAGCCCAACAGTATGTCAAATTGTGGTTGATTCTGCTTTACAGGATGTGCGAAAGCATTTTCCTCAGATCTCTTTATATCACTATATGGATGATACTTTGATTCCTTGTCATGAATATGTCTGTATTTGGTAGACTTCGATAGGTCCATGTCACTGTGAACACCTCTGGTTTTATCATTGCAACTGCCTTACACAGGTGAAAAGGCACATTATGTGAAGTGACACTGGCTACAGTACTTTGCCTCTATGGGTGATCCAGACCAGATAAAGACAGACAATGGCCCTGCCTATGTTTCACAGACCCTCTCTTCCTTTTTACAGGAGTGGGGAATCACTCATGTGACTGGCATTTCTCATTCCCCAATGGGACAGGCCATTACAGAATGCACGCACAGAACTCTTAAAGCCATGATGGATAAAAAAAAAAGGGGGAGCCGCCTTGGTAGTACTCCACAAGAACTATTAGATAAGGCCATGTATGTGCTTAAGTTTTTAAATTGTTCTGATTCACAATTATCTACGTCAGCAGCAGAAAGACAGTTTAGAGCAGAATCCGTATTTAAGGACTGGCCAAAGGTGTCATATAAGGACTTTGGGGTATCTCATGGGCAGGGGCCAGTGGAAATAATTTCTTGGGGAAGAGGGTATGCTTGTGTTCTTCTTCCTACAGGTCCTCACTGGCTTCCAGCAAAAACATCAAACCTTATCATGAACCGGAGCAGCAACCAAATGGGCATATATGGGATAAGGAGCCAGAGGGAGCAATGGAGTGACCAGAATAAGGGATCATCCAGACAGAACATTGATATGATAACTATATTCAAGAATCTCCTCTTCTTGTGTAAATTGTTCATAGCATGTATAACAGTCATGGCCACGCATGGTAAGGTGTTTTGGTTAATTATAGGGATATTAAGAATGCCTACAGTTCAAGCACGAGCACATATTTACTTGGGCTTGGGTGCCACTGCCCTCAGCATTAAGGAACAATGTAAATTGTATACAGCTGAATAGCAGTGAAACTGTAACTCATGTAAGTGATTTGCCACCATAATGCATCTCTTCGAAAGATGAGACCGGACCTTGCGTAAGCCTGCAACCAAAAGCCACATTTAACCGCTATTGTGGTACATCAAAAGGTCAATTTTAAAATAGTTACTATTCCAGGGTTATATGAAAGTAATGTAACGGTTCCAGTTAATATATCCTTGTATGAGGTACCTAACCCTTCTTCATTCCCAATCCATTATGATACGTACGCCTCACCCTTATGTATTTCTGTTAACATCATTTTTAAATATTACTCACCTTTATTGCAGTGGAGGGTTTTGTGGTATTATGTCTGGTTTTAGTTTTGCAGTTCATATGGACATCTGTACGTAGAATGCAACAAGCTGAATCATGACAGCTGTTATTGTTAACGGCACTCGGATAAACAAAAAAGGGGGAGATGTGGGAGGCAATCCAACCAGTATGGCTTGTATTGCACATTGTGCAAGAACCAGCGTGTTCCACAGGCCCCTTGCTACTCAGTTGTGCTATCTGCCTTAGACTGTTATCTTTGAAGTCTATTGGCCGGCCGAAGGTCATGGTTGCTTGCATAGAAAGAAAGAAGCTTGTGACTGCCAAACATCCTGGACGAGCAGGAGCTGTGTACGAGCCTGGCTAGGCACGAATTTTGATATTATTTTAAGCCACGAACCTAAGGCTCTGATGCTCGCTGTGTTAGTATTTAGGGAGCTCGTTAGAACAATAAAGTGATTCTGTCTCAGCCAAGATCAGGGTCCATGTCTTCAGTCACCACAATACAGTCCTCCACAAACTTCTCCAACCTGGGTCCTTCCCATGGGCTTCAGTTCTTCACAAACTGCTCTGGCATGGGTCCTTTCCAGAGGGAGTAGTCCTTGCAGGAATGGACTGCTCCATCATGGGTCCCTCATGGGGTCACAGGTCCTGCCAGAAACCATGCTTCTGCATGGGATCTTTTTCATGGACTGCAGTTCCTGCTAGCAGCCTGCTTCAGCATGAGTTCTCTGTGGACTCACAGTCTACTTCAGAAACATCCACCTGCACTGGTATGGGATCCTCCACAGGCTGCAGGTAGATGGATATCTGCTCCACTGTAGACCTCCATGGGCTGCAGGGGAACAACCTGCCTCACCATGGTCTTCACTGAATGAATCTCTGCTCCAGTGCCTGGGGCACCTGCTCCCTCTCCTTCTTCACTGACCTTGGTGTCTGCAGAGTTCTTTCTCTCACAGCTGCTGTACACCATTTTTTACCCTTTCTTAAATATGTTATCAAAGAGGCCTCACCAGCTTTGCTGATTGGTCAGCTTTGATCAGTTGCAGCTCCATCTTGGGTCTGTTTGACATGGGGGCAGGTTCTGGTGTCTTGCCACTGCTACCCCTGCAGCCCCCCTGCTACCAAAACCTTGCCATGTAAACCCAATAGACTAGTCCTCCAGTTACAGACAAATCTCCATAGGATTAAATCTATAAATCTAGTACTAATAGCCCCACCCCTGCCTAAGACTAAACCAGTTAATGTTCCTCAGTATAAGCTACTGGCTTGTGCAATAAAACCTGTGACAGAATTATTCAAACCATTAGAATCCTACAGAAGCCCAGGTGGAATGGGACCTTGAAACATCATCTACCAACCTTTTGTAGGAAAGGGAGCCTAGATTTGATTCAAACCTCCAGCAATGGGAATTCTACAACATCCCTGGGGATGCTGTTCCAATGGGTCATTGTTCTCAATGAACAACAACAAAAAAAAGTCTTGTATCAAGATGAAACCTCTACCAGGTCATGTCATGTGTCCGTCCCATCCCGTCCGTCCATTGTCCCCCTGCCGAGTCTTCTCTTCTCCAAGGAAGAAAAGACTCCACTCCTTCAGTCTTTCCTCATAGGGCAGGTTCTCCAGACCTTTGATCATCTTCATGGTGATAAGGAAACCTTACTAATCTTGTCTCTGTCTTAGATACTAACCTAAGCTAATTATTGTACTTGTCAGCACTTGTTTTGTAAGCTTGCATGCATTCTTTAGGGAACAGAATGTAAGGGTCTTTGACCAAAACAAAGGCGGCAATGTCGACATAGCAGGAGACCTGTTAAAACTGGTTCTGCAGGTTTGTCAGCAGAAATGAGGAAGACCACCCTAAGACCCTAATAGAGTAATTTCCCATGCGGGACTAGGTGGAGATTGGGCAGACACGTATGTTAATAATTTCTCAGAAAACTAATGAATATGTAGCTGAATTTTTGGAAATCTAATGCATAGTCATGTATACATTGTATAAGTATTTCCTGGTTAACTGCAGGTGGCACGCACATTTGGAGGAGTGCCTCCAGCACTGCAAATAAAGAATACCTGCTTAATAACACTATATTGTTATTGAGTTTATCTCAGAATCCTTGCCCAGTGGCACCTAGCCTCCGACATTCAGTGAGGAGTGATAGAAAGCAAGGGGGCTTGGAAGCTCAGATCTTTGAATCAGTGGAACCTCCTTGGGACTCTCTCCAGTATGTTTGCATCTTTTTTTTAATTGTGGGGACTAGAACTGGACACAGTGCTTAAGGTGTGGCCTGACAAGCACTGAGAAAGAATTAGAGAAAGGAGATATTGTAGAAAAGAAACCAAAAATGCCCACATTCACAGTAGTACAGCCCTGTGTGGCCTATTAAAAAAACCCAGATGGGTCATGGCACATGACTATTGACTACAAGGCTGTGAATAAAGTATACAGCCCTTTAACAGCTGCTGTTCCTAGCATAGTAGATATAAGTAATACAATCAATGAATGTGCTTTTTCATGGATGGGAGTGTTAGATATAAAAGATATTTTCTTTATGATCCCAATACAAGAGCAGGACAAATCAAAGTTTGATTTCACTTTCACCTTTAATCAGCTACCCCAAGGTTTTAAACATAGCCCCACAATTGTTCAAGCCATGTTAGCTAAAGAACTAGTATCAATCATCCTCAGACCTGATGTAACAATTTTAGAATATGTAGATGATATTCTAATCAGAGATCCTGAGTAGGAAATGGTTTGCCAAAGTGTGAATGCTATTGTCCAGCATTTATGAGAACTAAATCTTAGCATTCCCAACTCAAAATGGCAATGACCAAGTCAAGTATTTACATTTTTAGGTTCCTGATGGAAAAAAGATGTAAAACTGTATCAGAATCTACATTAGAAGAGAGACAAAGTGTTCCAGCACCTTATGATAAAAAAGAATGACAAGCTTTATTATGAAATTTTGGATTTTGGAGGTCACACATTCCTGGATTCAGTATCTAGCGAGTTCTCTATCATTTCCTGAAAAAAAAAAAAAGCAAACTCAAGAAAGAGAAATCAAGCTATGTGTGACTATTCCATTTTTAAAAGCAATTTTAGCTGGTAAGCCATTACTGTTAGGGATATCACAGAAAACTACTGTGCAGCGATGTGTGGGATCTTGGTTGGAAGAAAACGGACACTGTTATCAGGAACTGTCCTTGAACCATGGAAAGAACGTGAAGGAAGAACAGTGGAGAAAAGGCAATGAAGCACGAAGATAAAGCAGAGCAAAGTAAAGAAAAACAGGATGTGGGGAGTACTGGGTGAGTTAGATGACAGCCAATCATGTAGTAGATTTAGGCGTGTGAACAGTATGTGGGCTATCGCATGTATCCAATCATCATTGTTGTTGGTGTGTGTGATCAGTGAAGCTTGCTCTATATAACCAAGGGATGTACTGGTAATAAAGGCCTTCATTTTATAACTCCCATGGAGTTGCCGAAGTCCATTCTCCCCCCTCAGCAATGAGCTTTGTCTATACATGTCTGAGTGACAAGTGATGTGATGAATACAGAAAACAAATTATCAGAGAGTATAGAACGAATTGGGATGCCTATTGAATACTCTCATTTGCCCTCCTCCCTGATAACTGATGCCTCACACTAGTGATATCAATACCTCAGAAAAGATTAGATGCTTGGAAGATATGGTTATTTGTATATTGGAAGATATAGTTATTGATATATTTTAAGTTAGTTAAAGTGAGCATAGGAAAAGCCTGGTTTGGCTTTTGCAATTATGTGACATGGTTAGCAACATACTTTTGTTTTAAACAGAAACAGGATCTAATCATTAATAATAGGATATCTCTGTCTAGAACAAAGGCTATAGAAAGAATCATGAGTTGGCCAGCCAACTGTTGGAGATAGTCAAATTTAAGTGAAACTGGAGGAAAGGTAATTCTGGTAAGGGGGGATTGCAACCACCAACTCAGGGACCAATGACCCCAATTCTACCACCTCCTCAAACGAACAACCAAATAGCTAAAGATTTGGAAAGAGCACGTGTGGTGATTTACATAGCAAGTGAGGATATTTTAACCAATCACATAAGTGAATAACAATGCATATGTATTAGAAAGATTAATATGATTAAAACTTTGTGTATAAATAACTGGTGTTTTAGGATGTTGGGGTGCTGGTTTTGGCCTGGCACCCATGATTGCAGTCTCATAAAAATGCAGTCAAGAAAATACCTCTACCTTATATGTGTGATTGGCAGTTGCATACCAGGTGATGGACCCAGTCCTAGTGTCCCTTCTTTTGGGAAGACACTAGGACAGTGAGACAAGAAGAGTTTGATTCACAATGAGAGTGTCAAGCAAATGGGGAAACTATAAAAAGGTAATGCTAGAGATGAGTCACTAGGGTTTTTGCTGGAGGGTATAATCAAGGCTGCCTGTAGAATTGACTTAAATGAACTCAAATGAAACATGAGCAGCAACTACTTAGACTAAATTGTCAAACAGTTTTAATGTTGTTGTTGAAAATCAAGAGTTAACAGTCACTAAGATTCCAGGTTTCTCAACCAGGTGGGCTTGTGTAGTTGATTGGGGGGGTGCATCAGACCTTGGCAGCCCTAACTAATCTCAAACAAAGACAGCAGGAGCCTGGAGATAAGAGAATGGTAAATTTCTGTTTTCACAGAATCACAGAATGGTTTGGGTTGGAAGGGACCCTTCAAGGTCATCTAGTCCAACCCCCCTGTAGGGAGCAGGGACAACCAGAGCAGGTTGCACAGAGCCCCAACCAACCTCACCTGGAATAGTTCCAGGGATGGGGCATCTACCACCTTGCTGGGAAACCTGGGCCAGGGTCTCACAACCCTCAATGTAAATCTCCAGCAGTACAGCAAAGGACTATGAAGATGGTTAGGGGACTAGAACATCTCTCTTGAGGAAAGGCTGAGGGAGTTTGGTCTTTTTAGTCTGGAGAAGACTGAGGGAGTATCTTATCAATGCTTATAAATACTCAATGTGTAGGTGTCAGGACAATGGGACAAGTCTTTTTTCAGTGGTGACCCGTGACAGGACAAGAGGTAATGGACACAAGCTTGAACATAGGAAGTTCCATCTAAACTTGAGGAGGAATTTCTTTACTTTGAGGGTGGCAAAGCGCTGGAACAGGCTGCCCAGAGAGGTGTGTGGCAGGTGCAGCTGCCCCTCCCCCCAACAGACAAAACAGACAAAGCAAACAGGGTGTGCTGGAGCACTTTGGCGCCTTGGCCAGAGCAGTTTGACATCTTGGCCATTAAGCTGCACCTCACGGTGCTTAGATGGTGCCTCAGGGTCTGGACCCCTTAGTAAACAGGCTTGGTGTCTGCACTTGTCTGTGTTTTGTCTGGGCTTGTCCCCTCAACCAATCAGAATGACCACAGTGAATCCTTGACTAGGGTATAAATGGGGTCCTGACTAAGCCAGTTGAGTTGGTTCTTCACAGAGCAGCAGGCCTGGCAGTCGGACCCTCCCCTTGGACATGCCATCCAAGGATACTTCCATGGTTTGAGTCTGTGGATTGAGAGCACCTCAACCCCCTTTGGGTGAGTGGTATCTTGCGTACTCTTGTGTAGGAGGTTTCCCCTTTATGTGCCCATTTTGGTTCATCTTTCTTTAAGGTTTAGGAACTAGTTGTGTAGTAGTTAATTCCCAACAGACATCTGAATTTGTATGTGGTCAGAAGGAGTGCTGGACAACTTTAGTTGCAATAAACCCCCATTTTGGATAAAGGCTGCTGTTTTGTTTGTGGGTGCCTCCGTGACAAGGTGGTGGATTCTCCTTCTCTGGAGACATTCCAAACCCTCCTGGATGCGATCCTGTGCAACCTGCTCTAGGTGAACTGCTCTGGCAGGGAGGTTGGACTAGATGATCTCCTAAGGTCCCTTCTAACCCCTATCATTCTGCAATTATGTGATTCTGTGAAACTCACATGGAAGCCGATGCCATGATAAGCAGTGTTAAGAGATATGCTATAGGGCAAAAAATGCAATCAAGTGCAAATGTAATAGTGAGGAGATGCCAGACCTACTGCACGAATAACCCTAAGATCCAAAGGAAACCACCTGCAGGCAAAGTAAAAAAGAATAACCTCAGGGGAATACTGGCAAATAGATTTCTCTGAGTTACCAAAATGTGGGCAATATAAAGATCTACTTTTTCTGGATGGCCTGAAGCTTTCCCTTGTTGGGAACAACAGTTGGGCTAAGGAAGTTGTTAAAATTCAATTGAAAAAAAAATTTAAAAAAATTCCTAAACATTTATCCTCTGGCAATGGGCCTCATTTTATTTCAGTAGTAGTCCAGGGAGTGTCACAATGTCTCAAATTTAAATGGGATTTGCATACTCCCTGGAGACCACAGTCTAGCGGGAAAATAGGGAGAATGAAACAAACCCTGAAGAGGCAACTCTCAAAGCTGTGCCAGGAAACTCAGCTTAAATGGACAGACATTTTGGCAATCGCCCTGATGAGTCAAGGAAGAAGTAAGTCCTTTTGAAATATTGTATGGAAACACAGATCTGGCTAAAATTCTAGAAACCCTAAGTGATCAAATGCATATTAAGGGGGCGGGAATGTTAAGAAATTATTTGCTATCTCTCTCTCATGTTTTATCATCCTTACACGGGAATCTCAATCAGCAAGCTCCTTTACCCCTAGATTCACCAGTGCACAACTTTCAACCTAGAGATTTAGTTTATATTCATACCTGGTAAGACAAGTTGCTGATAGAGAAGTGGAAGGGACCTTACATAGTCCTGCTGATCACCTACACTGCCATGAAGATTGTAAGGTCAACTATGTTTTTCAGAGGGTGGAATTGGTCAGAAAATGGGGGGGAAAATATGGCTAAGAATATTATAAATACTTCTTGTTTCTGTTTAGCTGGGAGAATCTCTGTAGAAGAAGCATTCACCTCATGTTTGAGTACTGATTCTCCTGCAGCTTTTTTAAAAAACTATACTATTCTTAGAGAGACTACTAAAATAAGAGATAAAGGAATGCTGAGAATCAAGGTGAAGGGAATATTTCCTGCAGAAAGGTATGTGCAATTTGTGAACTGTGCCCCCCCTTAAAGTGTAATAAGATAGAATCTAGTAAGTTATGCATGAGGACATACTGAGCCTCCCTTAGGATGGTTTCTCCTTTGTGGGGAAATAGCTTGTACTTGCTTTCCCACCAATATCACTGAAGGGCCCTGTTCCATAAGAAGATTAACAGCCTTGTTCCCTGATAAAAAAAGATATTTTCAAGTAGAGGAAAACAAAAGACAAAAAAGACAAATTGAAGCTCTCCCACTGGCCTGCAATTCACAAGGAACTCTCTGGAGTCCAGGTGAAAGAGCAGCTGCTGCATTTCATCTCCTGTGGTGAATTGAATGTGCATTAGTGAAAAGCATAAATTATACCTTTTGGGCTTTAGCAGCCTTAAGTGAGAAGGTGGCACAAGTTTGGCAAGACACATTAGAAAAATGAGCTGCTATTGATGTCTTACTCTAAAAACATAATCACCAGTATGAGGAATTCAAAGGGATGTGCTGTTTTAATCTTTCAGACAATTCTCAACTGATAGAGAAAAAGGTTCAGAACTTGAAGGTTTGACTCATGATTAAACAAATAGCTCTGATGCAATCATACAGGGTGTGCTTGATCATGACAAAGAGAGATAAACTCCTCAAACCTGAAAGCCTCCCTATGAAGGACAGAGAACATTTCCAACTAGATTTATTAGCATGGAAAAACTGCAGAATTTCAGAAAATGAGAGAGGAACTATATTATGAAAAGTAAGTGCAACTTCAAGGATCTCAGATGAAACTGTAAGTCTCAAAGGGGGGAATTGATGAAAGGTAAAAAAAAATAAAAATAAAAAATACATCAAAAGACATGGCTTTGAGTGCAATAATAGACTCAAGTATGTAAAAGAATCATAAAATCATTTTGATTGAAAGAGACCTTCAAGATCATCAAGTCCAGCCATTAACACAGCACTGCCAATCCCACCACTAAACCATGTCCCTCAAGCATCATATCTACGTGGCTTTTAAATACCTCCAGGGATGGGGACTCCCCCACTTCCCTGGGCAGCCTGGTCCAGGGCTTGACAACCCTTTTAGGGAAGAAATTTTTCCTAATTTCCAATCTAAACCTCCCCTGGTGCAATTTGAGATCATTTCCTCTTGTCCTATTGCTTGCTGTATGGGAGAAGAGACTGACCCCACCTTGCTAGACCCTCCTTTCAGGGAGCTGTAGAGAGTGAGAAGGTCTCCTCTGAGTCCCCTTTTCTCCAGGCTAAACAACCCCAGATCCCTTAGCTGCTCCTTTACCAACTTTGTTACCCTTCTTTGGACATGCTCCAGCCCCTCAATGTCCTTCTTGCAGAGAATGCTACAGCCTGCTCCTGATCTCAGAGGGCAACCCTCATTATGGCTGCGTGCGATGTGAGCAGGTAGATGATCTGCTCAGCCATGTGGCCCTGATGGAAGATGAGGTGGTGAGACTTAAAGCTGAAGTCAAAAGGCTCAGGAGCATTAGGGAATCTGAAATTGAGATAGACCGCTGGAGACAAGCTCTCTGCTCCATTCAGGAGACAGGTAACACCCTAGATCAAGGGGTCACTGTATACTGCCCCTCTGAGAGAGAGGATAGAAACCTAAGTA
>JAAGNO010162738.1:0-11851 GCA_033439905.1 Ceryle rudis
AGGGATCCATCACCCTCAGGTTAAAGAACTTTTTTCTAATACCCAGTCTAAACCTGTCCTTTCCCAGCTTAAAACCATTGCTCCTTGTCCTGTCATTACAAACCCTTTTGAACAGACCTTCTCCCACCTTCATGTAGCCCCCTTTGGGTATGGGAAGGTCACTGTAAGGTCCCCCCAGAGCCTTCTCTTCTCCAGGCTGAACAGATCCAACTCCCTCAGCCTGTCTTCATATGAGAGATGCTCCATCTTGGTGGCCCTCCTCTGGACAAGCTCCAATATGTCTACAAATATCTATCTGTGATCCAGATAAAGTGGAAGCACACAGTTGCAATTCTATCGAATATACCAAAGGTGTTTCCCTGACCTGTGGGACTGCAGATGATGCTTGATCCAACATTTGATGCTAGGAAAGCTTCCTCTATCAAAAAGACAAGCAAAGCACCTTGAACCCACAGGACAATTTTGTATGCGTCCCACTGTACCACATGGCCCCAAAGGAATAGATGTACACAGGATGTACTGTCACATGCAGTCAACCTGGTACCCAAGCGAAGCTTGGAAACTCCATTTCTAAACCAGCATTTCAACATGGAAAAATCCCTTTTCCATGTTCAAAACCAGTGAATTTCAGCCTCTCCCTGCTGGCCCTTCGAGAACTGTGCGTTCTGCTGTGGGCAGCACTAACGGTCACTAAAACACAGGCCTGCTGTTAGGCCTATACCTTTGCAAGCTAAACTGCTGCATTCTTACTGTTAATCTTGCAGGAAGACAAATCCTTTTTTAAAAACAAAGTAATAATAATTTTTAAAAAGCCAGCTTGCAAATAGCTATATAAGATCTTCTGTTCACTTCTCAACTACCATCCCCTCATCCTCTCAGCCAAACACAAACTGATGCTCTGAAAATGGTTGTGGTCTCCTCCTCTTCACTGGCACGCTGTTCCCCACTACTCCCCCAGTGTGTCTCTTGACATCCTTGGGTCTGCTGTAAAATACCTGGAAAGTCTGTCCAGCTTCAATAACCTTTTTTTTTTTTTCAACTTGCATACATGGACATGGCATTCAGACTCCCAGTAAGTTAGAGCTGCCCTGAAGCCACATTCCATACTGTAATTTATTTTAGCAATTGGACCTGCTCTGGCAGATCTGCTTGAGGATTCCCAGTTTGAGGTGGGGCAGTACAGTGAGGAACACAGACAAAAGGAAGTTGGAAAGGCCAGAGAGAGGGAGATAAACATTATGCCTATTTATAACACGCTTGGCTTTTATTTGCCTTGATGTGTTTTTATCTTCATAAAAAGAGCAGGAATTTCAACAGAGGGAAGCAGAATCGCAACCTAGAAACTGTATCAAAGTTGTTAAGATAAAGGCAGTGGAAAAATGTTGAGTGAAACTAGAGAAGTAGAGTAGGTAAAACTGAGGGATGATGGCAAATTCAGGCTGAATATAAATAAAACCTATTTAATGATAAGACTTCTTAGCAATATTGGTAGGTACAATAAGAGAATGAGATGTTAAGAAACTGCCAGTTCATTCTTTAAGAAGTAGACCCTAGCCTGAAGCTTTTTTAAGACATTCGAGTCAATTTAGTCTCTCGCACACATGGACGAAAAGAAAGTGTGTTCTACTCAAAGATATTAATGCGTTTCATGATAGACAGAGATCCCCAAGCCCACATACCCAAAGCAATTAAACAGGATATTTCACTTACAGTGCAATCTATAAATTCTGTTCTTTTCGCATCTTTTTTCCCAGATTCTTATTTTCTCATTCTCTGTATTTTCTACCCTCTCCTCTGCCTCCACTTCAAATCTGCTTGGCAGATACCAAGCAGAATGCTGGAAGTTCAATTTCAGATCCTTCCGAGTCCATGCACATTGCTGGTTTATTACAGTTCTGCCCAAGATCCATGCAAAAACGTACAGACTAAAGCTGTGCCACCAAAAAGCAATACTGAGGATTGAAGCAAGCCATGGTCACTGTTGCCTTTGCCACATCTGTCATGTTGGATCATAACATCAACATTTTCTATTGATCCTTCCTTATAAGTCACTCACGTGGGAACTCAGGGAAATACTCCCCATGTTATTGAGAAGGATAGATATATTCAGAAGCCAAGAAAGGGGAAACCATTGAAAGGTGGAGAACAAGGTAAGTTATGGGAGACCTCTCAGCCTGGAAAACAGTGGGAGCAGGAAAATGATCACTCTAAGAGGGATTGCCTGTATGTTCAACTACATCTTGAGCATCTGCAGATGCACAAGAGTCACACACACAGTAGGTTGGAAAGATTTCTGCAGCCGCCTGCATCAAGGGTAATGTATGTATCCAACACACTCTTGTGTTCTGCTCCCAGGCAATAAAGAGTAGAATAACCCCTTCTGTCTTCAATTAATTTATTCTTTCTCCAGAATCTCAATGTTAAAATAACAGGCTGAGGACAAGGTTGGGTCATAGGATTTCCACTTGCAGAAAAATAGTAAGAGACCAATGAGCCTTGGAAGTCAACACCCACCTTTTTCTGTAGATCCCACTTAGAGTAATGAACTAACAGCCTGGACTGAGTTGGGAGTTCATCTGCATAATACCCTCCCTACAACTAGTTGGTAAAAGTCTGCAGCAGTTTAAACTGCTTTGGGGGCCATACCGTGGAAGATTCAGCTTGGCTATCCATGGGCCATTCCACCTGGAATTTTGTTAGCCTCTGATCCAGATTTTCTGTGCTGTCAAAAGAAAGTATAATCAAGGAATTTGCTAAGGGATCTCGTTCTGTTGAGTCTTTGGGTTTAAGAATATTTATTCATATTGATGGGACAGTTTTGCTTCATTTCAGGATGACCAGGCTCCTCAGAAAACAAACAAACAAACCAACCGAAAACAAACTCCACCTTAAAAGCAGAAACATTCCTAGGTCCTGAAAGTCTAGAAATCATTTTTTAGATAAATGTGGGATGGTGTTTCATGGCTTGAATGGAGTACTTTGACTGGGTAGACTGACATATAGCTTGTCTTTGTAACCTGAAAAAATAGCCACTAAAAAAAGTCACCTTCATTGATAAGTAACAGACTGAAGAAGAAAATAGTGGTTCACACAATGGTTGTGTCAAGCATTGAAGTACCCAAAGTCCTACAGTGATGAAGTCTTCCTGGCTAGACAATAAAGATTTGGTCTGAGAAGATGGATTCATATTGTACTGTAACTGGCAGGCAAACGTTGCTCTCTCCTATTGTAACATAGTTTCTAACAGTGACAAACACGCCGAGTAACTAAAATTGAAGATTGTCTAAGACCCCTTCTTTTCAGCTTTGTTTACTGGGGACAGCAGTACTGACTTCTGGTGACCGTGTGGACAGCGAATATAAAACAGAGCGACCGGGGTTAAGCTGAAATGAACACCATTACCTGAGCACTGTCTTGTCTACTCTTTCCCTGAAGTCCATGAATTCTGAGAGATGGTGCGTATCAGCTAAGAAAACCTCTGAAGTATTTGCTATCAATATTGAGCTATTCTGTTCTTGAGAACAAAAGGAAGATAATTTGCATTGCCTTTGGTCACAAGGAGGTCGACTACAGGAATGAATATCTATGGAATACTTGGGGTACTATTGCTAGCTTTAAGATCCACTCTGAAAATCAGCTCAGATTGATCTCAGGCTGTACTATTGCTGAACTTAATAAAATTAACCTTTCCAACAGGGGGATGCTCTTAATAGCCTTAAGCTGAAGATCTAAATATACCCGTCGAGATCGTCTGTGGGAAATGCAGGCTCTTTGCTCAGATGGCCTCCCAACGGCTTGCCCTCCCTGCAGAGATGCATAGCCAGTTAATCTACTTGACTTGTAATGCTTACTTCTCAAGCTATGTTAGCTTCCTAACATAAATGGGTTTACTCCCCTTGCTTGCTTAAGGCTGTTAGATCGTCCAGGCTCTGACACAAAAAGGGTTTCTTTTCCAAATCCAAGTAAAGAGTCTCACAACAGCCCTAACAGCTTTCAGTCCTCAAACACCTACATGAAGTTAGAAATCTGATCATACTCCATGTACCAGAAAATGATGTGACTGGGGGATTAGCAGGGTTTAGTACTCTGAGCAGGTAAACATTTTTCTATTATTTCCACTTCGAAAAAGGATAAGAAAGATTTTCAGACTCTTATCAGCCGACTGGCACTTCTAATATTCTGGCTTCACCAACATCTAAAACTGTCTGAAGAATGACTAAGCAAGCTGTCACAAATGTGCAAGTTGCTAGATATCCCAAAGAACTGCTCGCTTCATTTCTGATGAACCTTGATCAACTTGCCTATTATTAGTCCTATTATCTGAAAACTTTCAGATGGCTGAGAGAGAAGGAAGGGTCCTTATGGCTCTGAAATCCAAGACCCCAAGGTCTTGAAGGGACTTGTCTCTACAGCTTCTTCTTCCTAGAGTGCAAGCAACAAGACAAATCATACTGAGATGACTTGTTCAAGGACCTGGTTCCTCCAAGGAATGCATACCATTTCTCGAACCTTCTCCTTGTTCTTAATTCAGAATACCTTCTATGGCTGGTTTTGGCCATTATCTCAACTCGCAACAAATGACTTGGAGAACACTCTCTGACAGAAAAGGCAAAAGAAATCTCCCACGAGGAATCAACCTGAAGAGCCAATCTCCACGGAGATAATTAGCAAGTGTGTGCAACACACCCAAGATATGTTACAGCAGAGAGCTTGACTCCCTAACTCCTGGGGCTCTGAGCAACCTGCTCTAGTGAGAGGTGTCCCTGCCATTGGCAGGGGGGTTGGAACGAGATGATCTTTAAGGTCCCTTCCAACCCTGACAGTTCTATGATTCTATGTTAAGGAGGACATTTTAAGAGGACTTCAGAAAAATGCAGGCCTCCACCACTCCCACCAAGAAAGTATCCTCACCCTAGCGTACAGTCAGGACTCCTCTTACTACCTCCTTCTTTGTCTCAAAGTCTTCCATTTCCTCTCTCTATGCAGCTGTAGATTCAACAGAAAGACTTCTGCAAGCCTTCCCCATTCCACTTGCCTATGCCTTGATAGTACAGGCACTGTAAGAGTAAGAACTAGAGATGAAGGTTCTCAGCACCTTGAAAGGGAGTAACACGGTTTCTTCTTGC
Source organism: Ceryle rudis (assembly GCA_033439905.1). Taxonomy (NCBI): domain Eukaryota; kingdom Metazoa; phylum Chordata; class Aves; order Coraciiformes; family Cerylidae; genus Ceryle; species Ceryle rudis. The sequence continues at coordinate 5,127 of JAAGNO010162738.1, forward strand.
TCCACCATCGGGTAATTTTGGAATGAGAGGCCGTGACTAACACACTTGGGCTTGAGTTCAGTGTTGCTGAGACACACAAGGGACTGTCTGCAAATCTTATACTCTAGTCCTAGTAAGACAGATACCAACATGCTCAACGCAGCATGTTCTGGTCATAACAGAACTTTAGGTGACAAGCATCAGCTTTCATCACCTTAACCTCACTCCTTTGAGCATCTCAGACATTAGGCATGACTCTTGCAGAGCCTCTACTAGATCTAAACTCTACAATTTCATCTAAGACATATACACGCATTGAATACATCTTCTAGCACGGAAGCTCTAAGAGCTTACATCTGGACTATACTTAAAACTGCTCTGGTGTTCCAAGAATCTTTGAAATAGATTTCTTTTTTTTTTTTTTTTTTTTTTTTATGCAGCTACAAATTTCCTCTTCTGCGTACAGTGCAAACCTATGAAGAAAAGCAACAGATTTTAAATTTGCACATGCAATAATACAGCCCCAAGAAATACTGCTACTATAGGCATGAAAATCTAAGTAATAAAAACCAGGTAGGGAAAAAGTACATTTTTAAATTCCTTATAAGCGACTTGAGAAAAAGATTTTATGTGACCTCAGACAGTTTTACATGGGGGCAGCCTGGTTATTAACTATTGCTATTGTAAGGAAGGTCTTAAAAGTATGGTTTTAGCTTCTACTGATGTAAACATAACTACATGTGCATAAACTGCACTTGAATTTCAGGGAGTCAATACTATTACTCACTTGCAAATCTAACCACCTCAGTTTCTAAATGACCCAAAGCCTTAATTTCAATCTTCCTTTTTTTTTTTCTCCCCCAAATCTATAGCATTTTTACAAATGAAAACTGGTAGAATAGACCTAAAAATCAGTGTTACTTGTAATTATTTTTTTTTCCCTAAATCTTAACATGCAATGCAACAAACGTTCAGATGGATTTTATAAATTTCCATGTAACTTTAGCTAATCATGCCAGACAGCAGCATGAATTTTCAAAATTATGATTAGTGTGAGGGTTACCAAAGTATAACTCATTAGGTGAAGGAAAATAGTACTCTGAAAATCATCATTTTGCCTCTTCAGTCTAACCTGACCCTTGCAAAAATTGCAGCATGCATATCAGAAAAACTAGCAAGTCATTCTAGTCCAATGCTCTGCTCAAAGCGGAGCCAACTTTGCATCTAGACTGGGTCACTCATTAGCACTGTTGCTGTTTTCTTCTTGTCTTTATTAACATGCTATATTTGGTCAGTGAAGAAGACAGTATTAACCACATGCCAGCAGAGGGAAACACAGCCTCAAGAAAACTTAACTCACCCTTTTGAAGACCTTTTTTACCCATCAGATCCACTGATGCTGGCTGATTTACCCATGGATAAATTAGACCCATTGAGATGTGGTGGGATGTGTTGTCTTGTGTCTTGTATTTACAACGTACGCTGGCAGAAATAGTGGTCTGAGTTGTATCTGTTAATATACGACTCAGACAGCTTGATTTTTTTTCCAAGGTTATAAATGGTTTCCTACTCTCCATGAAGTTAATGGGTCCAAAGTGCACTTGGCAAAATTATGATTCAAATCCAGCAGTTAGAAGTGACTTGTGGATGCTGGAATTTACACCTTTCACCTTGGAAGACGTCATTTAAACCCCAGTCATTGTGGCACTAGGTGCTTGTGACAAAAACAATTCTGGACAAAAGAAAGAGAATGAAGAGGCATAATTGGCAAGCTCTAGGAGCACCTCACATTCACCTGTTCAGTGCTTTTCTGTTCCGAACACTGATGACCCACAACATTTCCACATAAAAGAGAAGTGCAGTATTAGGTTAGATTTTACCAGAAGCTCAACGACAGGAAAGCATTGCTGCCTTAAGGAGGTGTGTTCAGACAGCATGTAGCCAAGACACTGGGAAGGCTTCTAAAACAAGTGAGGAAGGTAGGAATTGTAGAAAAAGCTGCCAAGAGCCAGACTACGTAGGAGCATGAATTTCACCTCTCTGAAAGCCCTGCACCACTCTGGCCTCACAACATCTGCTTCCAAACCAGTCTGCCTCTCATACTTGCTGTTCAAGCTCTTAAGGGTTTGATCTGTTAAAAGGACACTTCTGAAAACACGTAATTAAAAGATGCTGAACTCCTCCAGGCAACCAAAGCAAACACACATGCTATGACCTGCTTGCCAACTCTATACAAACAAACCAATGCACCGTGGTGTGCTTTGCTCCGAGGGACGCTGAATGAAGTGATATTAGTGATATGAAACACTAGTCATTTTGGCTAAGGGAAAGAGATGGAAATTTAATTAAATTTTTATGGCCATGACAAGTCATTTTGCAAGATTTGGCTGCCTTAAGAATACATTCTTTTCTTTCCCTCCCCCACATTCAAGGTCAGCTATGGCCTCATCCCAGAAGTTTTGAGGACCTTCTTTTTGCTCTGAAGTCAGGAGACACTGATGAAATTAAACACTTCAAATCATTTGCCACAGACCATCATAAATGCATTCCCCCGACTCTTACCGTATTCCTGCCCCCTCCATGCAGAAGAGCTTGGTGTCACCGCACACAGAGACTTGATGTGAATTTTGTGAGTTTTGGACCCATCAAAAGTAGGTCTGCACAGTGTCCTTAATGTTAAATTCTTGCATCCACGTCCTCTGACAGTAATTCCACATATTCGGGGTGAAAAACAGGATACATGTGAAGAATAGTAGTCAGCCAACATACAGAATCTTGGTAGCTGTTAATCTCTTTCCGTCCAATGGACCCTAGAGCAGAATGGGCAGCTGTCATGCATCGCAGTTGTGTTACAACTAATAATTTTTGACATGCTGTTTCCCTGTGTTCTCCTACCTTGTCATCTGCTTTGACTGTGTATGCCTTCCAGAGTAGGCTCATCTTTCTCTACAGTCTAGAACACCACACGCTCAGTATCACTTGCATCTCCATACAGTTAACTCAGCTGGGGTAAAAACCAGCAGGAGCTCCATACCAGTGATGATACAAAAGTCTTACACAAAGGGATATCAACCACACCTCATTAAAACTGAGGAGAAAGGTTTAATTTGATGCTTCCCCCACAACCTTTTAGTCCAGATCACACCCAGATTTTTGAAATTAATGGCCAATCTTGTAGGAAACACCGCAAGACCTCAGCTCAGTTGCAAATAAGGAACCTGCAACAGTTAAGAACTGTTGTTGACCTTTGTAATTAAAGCGAAAGAAGCCACCCACCACATCACTCCGTGAAATGGGGTCTCAGTAGAGCCATGGGAGGAATAGGGTTTAGAGAAGCAAGCATCTTTGGAAAGCACTCACATCCTTCTGCTGCTGTCATCACTACACCAAACAGAGTCAGCTGCATCTAACCAAGTCTCATAACTGGGATGCAATTTTTCCTTTCCATTCCATGCTCACAAATTCAACCGTTTTCAACATACGAGAGCTATTACCAAGATAGGGCTAAGGCAAAAAAAAAAAAATCCTCAGTCCAAGGCATGAAAGGATTCAAGCTGCGGAGAATGATTTTGTGGAGTTCCCTCCCCGAGTCTTACCTTTTAAAGAGGACCACAGAAAGCTGTGCAGTGTGATGTTATTGAGAAGACTAAAGGGTTCTTCTTTTCTGTAACACAGCACTGGTCACAGGACTGGAAATAAGGGACCAGAAAACTGTCAAGGTTGGTCCTTTATTTCTCCAAAAGCCCCAAGCTCTCCATCCTGCCTCTCCCCCACCATTCTGGTCCATTAGTGACCTATAACATCTAGAAGGGATTCTGCCCCTTTGTTCTCTGCTTCCTCCTGTCTGTTTCATATTCTTACAGAGACAAGCACTGTCACCACGAAGCAGCTGAACATGGATGGGCATCAGGAATACCAGAAAGCACCATCCCATTCTTCTCTCTTGGAAGCTCATCTCTGTATTCTTCTGTACCTCTTCATTCTGGACCTCAAGGGCTGTAGGGAAGCAAGTGATGCTACAGAGCGCTCTGACGGCTGCTGTATGCACTCACTAGGAAGGAAAAGATGAGTAGAACTAGATGGAAGATTTTTTTCCTTCATTAGCAATCTTCAGAAGCGCTGTCACAAAATATAAAGGTTTTTTAAATGAAGAAGCTGAAGAAAAACATGGAGCATTTGTAACTCCATCTCTGACAGATACCCTTCCTAGTGCGTTTCACATAATTTTGGAGCCCAGTATTACTCACTCATCTCCCTTCCATAAACTGAGATAGCAGATCCACAGCAGATCAGGACAAACATACAGGAGATCAAGGAACTTGCCTGAATCTCAGTACCAGGCGCTTGCAAAGCAAGAAAGAGCACAGCAGCACTGACACAGCAATCACTGATCTCACCAACTGGCAGGGAAAAGGGCTCTTTATCCCAACCACTGAAGCATGCCAATGTCTTAGATAAAGTGTAGAAGCCAATAAACAGTCTAGGGCTTCATTTACAAGCTTGTGCTTTCCTTACCAGCCCATGCACCAACGGCTCAACTATGGGGAGGGGTGCAGGGGGAGAGAAGCAAGAGCAGCAGTCTCTCTCCCATGGATTCCACCCTTGAGGCTTTTAAGGCAACTTCATTCTTGCATTGCATGCTCTCCCTTCTCAGTAACATAGAGTCATAGAATGGTAGGGGTTGGAAGGGACCTCTGGAGATCATCGAGTCCAACCCCCCTGCCAGAGCAGGGTCACCCAGGGCAGCCCACACAGGAACAGATCCAGGGGGGGCTTTGAAAGTCTCCGGAGAAGGAGACTCCACCACCTCTCTGGGCAGCCTGTTCCAGGCTCTGTCACCCTCACCATGAAAAAGTTTTTCCTTATATTTACCCTAAACCTCCTGTGTTCCAACTTACTCCCATAACATTGCCATCTCAGCAGAGGAAGCCCTCCAAAGCAGCTTGTCCGGAAAAACGTTGAAGTGATGACAGCAAGGGATGAAAATGACATAGAGTGATGCAATGTCTAGTTCCAAGCAGATACCTAGATTTTATAGACCACCTGGAGTGATAAACCAAGTTGTTCGAACAGGGTAAGAGCAGGTTGGAGAAGCAACCAAGGTGGTAAGGCAAAAAATAAGGTAAGTGACCCAAAAAATAAAAAAAAAGGCAGTGGTCAAAGCACAGCTGTCTGCTTACATCATGCACAACTGGGAATGCAGGCCAGCCAAGTTACAGAGGTTTTCCAGATCTTCTACTAAACAAAATTACAACCTCTGTCCTAGTTTGGCCTCAAAACAAATATACTCCACCCCAAGATTACTTTATACTAAGCAAACCAGTACGAGTACTCCATTTCTGTAGCCAGCACAAAAGCAAAATTCCAATTAGGAGGAAATGCAGGAGAAGTGCAAGTGGAACTGTTCATATAAAATTTCTCTAAACAGTACATCACAGGCCAATATTATCACTACAGACCTATTACAGAATCATAGACCTGTCAGGGTTGGAAGGGACCTTAAAGATCATCTTGTTCCAATCCCCCTGCCAATGGCAGGGACACCTCCCACTAGAGCAGGTTGCCCATCCAGCCTGGGCTTAAAAACCTCCAAGGATGGGGCTTCCACCACCTCTCTGGGCAGCCTGTTCCAGTGTCTCCCCATCCTCATGGTGAAGAAATTCTTCCCAATGTCTGACCTGAATTGACCTCTCTCTAGTTTGGATCCATTCCCTCCAGTCCTACCACTGCCTGGCAGCCTAAAAAGTCCCTCCCCAGCTTTCTTGTAGCCCCCTTCAGATACTGGAAGGCCACAATAAGGTCTCCCTGGAGCCTTCTCTTCCCCAGACTGAACAACCCCAACTCTCTCAGTCTGTCCTCATAGGAGAGGTGCTCCAGCCCGCTGATCATCCTCGTGGAGCGTACAAATAATAATATCAAGCTTGTATGGTAAATCTCCAATTACTATCATTGATTATCCAGTTATTGATACCCAGTACTCATATTCAAAAGATAAGTTCAAAGGAACAAAATAAAGACAAAGCAAAGTAAAACTCAGCACGTTACTAACATATTCTTGATGACAGCTCTTGAACTGGAGCTGTTAAGTGAGGTACATGAAGAGATGGATTGCAAGGAGACCACCCCTCCCACCAAGGATAGCTAAATGAGTGCAAGAGCCAGGGATATATTGATCTCAGGACTGCAATTTGCTGACTAATTTTCTGAGACATTACAGTGAAATTAGATATCTCAATTCCATTAACTTGTTTCAGTTTCTATTTAACTTCTGACATATCTGGGGCTGGGAAATGCCAAAAGAAATTGTGTAGTAACAAAATTGTCCTTCTCCCAAAAAAGGAAAAAATGCTTTCAGGGTGATCTACACAAACATCAAAGAATGGTTATATATAATACACACTGAGTAAGAAATACTCTTAGGCTACTCTCTGTGTGCCTGGGATAAGGACAAGAATAAATAGGGCCAGTGGCTGAGTTGAAACAACAGCAGATCTTTTCCTATGAGAGGCAGGCAGGAGCATTTGAGGGGAAAAAAAGAAGGGAAAAAAAAAAAAAGAGAAAAAGAGAAGGGGGAAAAAGGGAAAAGGAAGAAAAAAACCAGCACAGGAAAAAAAAAAAAAAGAAGGCACAAAAAAGAAAAAAGCATAGGAAAAAAGCACAGAAAAAGATCCTATATCCAATACTGTTTATACTTTATTAGAGAAGAGATTAAATCGAACGAATTTTAAGGTTGGACTTGATTATCT
>JAAGNO010162739.1:0-11836 GCA_033439905.1 Ceryle rudis
AGGGGTTTCCAAGCCCCCCGTGGAGCTGTGGTGCTGAGGGTCATGGGTCAGTGGTGCCCTGGCAGTGCTGGGTTAACAGTTGGACTCAATATTCTTAAAGGTCTCTTCCAACCAAACCAATTCTATGATTTCTGTCTAGCAACAGCTACTGAACACAGACTTTTCTTCGAAGCCATTCAGCACGAACAAACTCTGTGTTCATGTTGCTTTTTTTTTCCTAACCCCAATAGTTGGCCCATGCGTTGTTCCAAAATACCAGCTGGCAAGGTGCGAGATGCTGTCTGGCAGCTGAGTGCTCCCGCTCTTGCACGGGCCGCATCGCCTGCGTGAAGCGTGAGAAAATCCTGCACAAAGCTCTGCCAATCTTGGGAGCACCCTGTTTATATTCTCTTCGTGTTGTCTCATTAGTGCAGAAACTTGCTTTCACACGAACGCTACCACCAAAATAATTGCCTAATATAATTAAAGCTCTTGGCTCTTGAAAATTGACGGCTGATAAAATAAAAAAAAAAAATAGGGCCTCGTGTCTTTATGAATTGCAAGCTTGTGTGGTTGCACGGTCTCATTGCATCTGTCTCCTTGGTGGTGGTGGTGGTGGTGGTCTGCGAGGCTTTTGAGGCATGTCAGCGAAGCCTTCGCTCCCAGTGGCATGTACTGCAGGCTTTGTAACTGCTGGGCTGGCCCTGAGGGTTTATACAGCCCAAGACCAGAAGAAGCTTTGGAAGAGAAGTCTAAAGAATTTAGTTGAGCGACTGACCTTGAGTACAGTTGCTCTGAAGTTATCCACAGCTCGTTCCCCTGAACCCTACCATGCAGACATACTAAGTTATTTTTCTTTCGTCCAAAAAGTCAATGAACTGTTACAAAATTTACTCAGTGTTCCACCACTTACAGCAATTATGCCGTGATATTCCCAGTGAAATATTACTGGTTATGTCTGTGGAATAAGAACGGAAAGAAAATATGCTTTTCTTAACAAGACGTGGATGCAAATCCTGTTTAGGATGGGGCTCGTCTTTGCAGCGTTGGGAGGTTTGGCTCTGGTGAAAATCATGTGTGTAGTTAGTTGGTTTACACACTGCGAGTCTCAGATGACTGCGGTTATCTTCCTCCAGTTTAACCAGGTTATCCATTTAATAGGTGGAGAGAGAGGAGTCAGAACACAGATCCCAGTCGCTTGGGAACTGAACCAGTAAGGAAGGTCTGAGTCTGCCCCTTCTGCGTGGTAAAGACAATCCTTACTGAACAGTACCTACAAGTAAAATTCTCTTCAAATTCTGAATATTAGAATCACAGGAAACAACGTTATCAGTGTGACACTGGAGTTTTTATTCAAGAAACTTTAATTTAGTTCTAAGTTTTACTGCTCTAAGAAGATACCAAGAGGGTGTAAATCATACTCGAGAGTCAGGCTGTTTTTTACTGCACAGTAATGTAAAGTTGCCCGAGGGAGTCCAGCATTCCCTGAAAGCCGATTCAGCAGCCCAATTAGCTCCTAAACACTAATTGTCTGTGCAAAAAGAAGGAGGGTCCCCTCGGCAACTGGTTGGGGTCACTCTGGGAAACCTCCTCTGCCGGTCACCGCTGCTCCTCAGGTTTACGCCGGGCCCTGTTCTCTGTTTGCAGGCAATGGGACAAGCTGCTAAATCCGCGAGGACGGTTGTCATCGCTGGTGTTCCAGATGGCCTTCTGCACGATGATGTCATGACTGACATACTGATGATCCACTTCCAAATGTCGAAGAATAACGGCGGCGATGTGGAAGAAGTAACGTACCCAACAAGGAAGAAAGGAGTCGCATACATCACTTTTGAAGATCAAGAAGGTATTTAAATTCATGTACTATAGTAAATACAGCCACCCCCTGAAGAATTAGCCCTAGAACGTTAGCCCTAAACCAGGTTATTTTCAACTCTTTACTGGTACTAGGATTTTATAGAACTGGGAGACTAGCACCTCTCCCTTTAGTCAGTCAGAGGTTTAGGATTTTATTTCTGCTCATGACTCTGAAGAGGCTTCGTGCAAAGCATTTGTTTTCAGGAATCAATTTCTACCGTGCATAACAGATACGATTTATATAGTCAGGCCTTGTATTTGAGAATAAATCTCTGCCAATAAATGTTCTAAGAAGACAGGCTTTTGTCTCCAAACAATTTTGACTAATACATAAAATATTAGCCGAGAGTATTGAATCACCTGCGTGCGTGCGTGGGAAGCAGGGAAAGCATCAAGAGGAAAACACCCGTGAAGCGTTCTGGCAGCGACTTTTTATGTTATCTTACTGCACAACAAGTGACTCTGGCTTTCTCTTTAGTTGTAGAGAGGGTTCTAAAGAAGGATGAACATCGACTGGAAGACAAGAGGCTGTCCAGATACTACACACTGAAAGTAACCCGTTACTATGAGAACGTAAGCGCGTTCATAATTCATCTACTTGTACTTCTGCTGCTATGCTATCTGTTATTTAACTTCTCTAATTCAAAATTCTAGGTCTTCAGCTCTGTCACATCTGTCCTCAATATGTCCATTTTCAAAGACCAGTTTGTTTTGGAAGATCTGATACAAGAAATTAAAAAGAAGAGCACAGCTTTGAGCTTTGGTCCTTTGCAATCCAACGGGCATATTTCTGTTGAAGGGTCATTTCCAGCGATCAAATTGCTGAGAGACTTTCTCTTACTCAAAGCAAAATCCCTCTCAGAGGAGGACAAAAGAGAAGAGAGTAAGTCCTACCAGAGACCAAGGAGGAGGCTACAGCAACACTGACTTACCTCAGAGATGAGTAATTCCACTTGTGACGCAGATGGGGCAAAACAAATGGTGGCTCTGGACACAGATGTCTATCACTACCGAAAGCAGGACATTTCTTCCCAGGACATTGCTAGTAAAAGGTGATGTAATTTCTGACATCACTGACAGCGATACCACTACATTAGATATTGAGAGTGCTGGGAGGGGGCCTGATGCTGGCCAGGTATTGAGAGTCAAAGAGGAAATTGAAAGTCAGTCTGTAAAACTCCATAACTTTTTACATAAAGGAAGGTTCTACTTTGAGGGGCACAGCAGAGATGAAAAGGGGAGACACACCTGGGTGTGTGGACGTCTGAAACTCCATTACCCTTACGTTCTGATCATTCCCTATGACACTCACGTTGACGTTATAGGAAATTCTTCTGAGGTTTTTCAATTCACAAAGGAAGTGAGGAACAAGATTCAGAGCCTGGTTCAGACTGGGTAGAGAGCTCGTTTGGCTGCTGTTTACACACTCTGCCTCTCATACCGACTGTAGTGGTACAACCTCTCCGCAGCTCTGTCATGTTTCTCCCAGTTGCAGGCTGAGGAGTCTGCACGTGAGTCTGGACGAGCCCATTCCACCCCAAACACCAAATTTAGTTGATAACAGGAAATAAATGATCTTGTGAATTTAGAGACCAAAGAAATTAGAATCACAGAATGATTTGGGTGGGAAGGGACTAGATGGTGGGGTTGGAGCTAGATCTTTAAGGTCCCTTCCCATAGGATCATCTATGATCCTATGATTCTATGATTAATTCTATCTCGCTGTCAGGGAGCATGTGATGAGAGAAGAGGATTGTTTTAAAGATATTATCATAAGAAGTCAGACTGACAAAGCTGGGTGCACAGACCTGATGTGTAATACTGGTTGAAGTTGAGTTATGTGTCTTTGTGCGAGGAGATGACCACTGAAAACGGGTAATGGTGGCCTTTTTCCATGGCCTTTAACTGCTGAAGGAAGTTCTCGTTGTTGAGATGCATGAAGCAGGTAGAGCTTTGACAGTTGAAGGAACCAGATGCTTATTAAATTCACAGCTTGTCAGGCCCTGAGAAACCTTAGAAGATGGCATTGGAAGTTCTTGACAGTAGCAAAGAACTGAGTTTGTTTTCACAGAAGCAATAACATGGCTTTTTTTTCCAGTTGTAACATCATCTGCAGCATCCCTCAACAGCCTGTTAGACATGAAAATATACCCAAAGTTTCATTGTGAAAATCTTGGGTCGTTTAGACTTTAGAATCAGATTCTCTTTATGCTGCTCCATTCTTGTACCCATTACAAGGGTCCAAATGCTCATCCTAATTTAGGCTTTTTAGAAACTAACTTGGATTTTGTGCTATCAGAATGCTTTGTCAAAACAGGACAAGTTTTATGCCATTAAAGAAATTAGTTACACAAAATATGGTGTCCGTGTTCTTTTAACCAATCCCCAGAGTTTGGGTTGGAAGCCTAAGAGATGCTTCAGATGTTTTCTTGTCACGGCTGATTCTGTTGCAGTTATACCACTGGAAGATAAAATTGTTCAACCAGTGCCGATGCTGTGTGTTAAAATTCACCATCGAAGTGGGAAGATGATGAGCTAAAGTCCTTTGTGGAATTGGAAACGGGGGGGAGTAGCATTCAAAGGCTTAATCTCTTCCAAGTTCCCCTGTAACCAGTAGGTTCACCAGGGGGTCAGAGAGGGGGCTGGAGATGGGTGCTGGGCCCCTCATCTGCTCCCTGCAGAGCACAGACAGATCCCCAGGGCTGTTCTGGGTACTCCCTGTAGCACTTAAGCAAAGATAGGAAGTTTTTCTAACCTTGTAAAAGAGAAAATCCTCTACAAGGGATAATCCTTTAATGAAATTAGTGCTCTTTTCTAATGTCTGGGTTGGTCTTCCCTTCTTTTTTCTGAAGAGCTTCATTTTTTTCTGATTCATAGCAGCTCTGGAGCCCCCAACATAAGAAAGACATGGACCTGGTGGAGCAGGCCCAGAGGAGGCCACAAAGATGATTCTAGGGCTGGAACCCCTCTGCTGGGAGGCCAGGCTGAGAGAGTTGGGGGTATTCAGCCTGGAGAGGAGAAGGCTCTGGGGAGACCTTGTGGCTTTTCAGTATCTGAAGGGGGCTACAAGAGAGCTGGGGAGGGACTTTTGACAAGGTCTTGTAGTGACAGGACAAGGGGTGATGGCTTCAAACTGAAGGAGGGGAGATTAGAAATGAGGAAATTCTTCCCTGTGAGGGTGGTGAGACCCTGGCCCGGGTTGCCTAGGGAAGCTGTGGATGCTCCATCCATGGAATTGTTCAAGACCAAGTTGGATGGAATTCAGAGCAACCTGGATCTAGTGGAAGGTGTCCCTGCCCCTGGCAGGGGGTTTGGAACTGGAGGATCTTTAAGGTCCCTTCCAACCCAAACCATTCTGCAATTCTATAAGTACTTCCTTTTCACCTCATAAATGTTTAGGGCTGAACTAGTAAACCAGTGGCACTGATGTTTGTCCAAACCCTGACTGGTTAGTACAGGCTGAGCGTCGCTTTTTGAGTTAAGTGTGACACCAGGACAGTTGGCAGCACCTCCAGCTGTCACTCAGGTCTTGCTGCCTGGCAAGCAAATAATTTTTACTGATCTTTTCACTCAAAAACCTTTTAAAGCTTGAAAACCTCCGAGTTGAATAACATTTTATTGTCAAACGCTGGCTCAGCTGTAACATCTCTTCCCATTCACTCACCCGACAGCCCTTTGCCCCCACGTCCTTGGCAGCGCTCCGCTGTGGAGTGCTGGGGCCGTTCTCCCCCGGCATTGTCTCATTGTTTCCCGGTGCTCTCCCATCTGCTGTCTCTGGTCTCATTCCGAGGACGTCATTTCTTTAGACAAAAAGAGCTTTGCCTTGGTTGTTTTGTTTACAGACTGCCTCGTAAATAGAGATCTGGGTCCGTGATGGGTTAGTGAAGAGTAGCTTTTGTTATGCCCCAGGCTTTATTTTTATTTCCAGGCTATTTTTTCACGTAGGATTTGCAGCGGCAAAAAACACCCCACGTTTGTCCCATTTGGTGGTTCCATGTAGCTGTGCGAGGGCAGAGCAGCTCAGGGGCTTTGCTAGTGGTAGTAAGGAGGCTGCAGCATCTATGTAGGGCCTGTGACCACGCTACTCGAAGGTTTAACCTCTCAGAGGAACCTGTTTTCTGTAGCAGGGTAAAAAGCGGTGATCCCTCAGGACAGAGAAGTGTTTGCTGTGAAATATAAACAGCATTGCAGGAGAATAACATCATAAGTGGAGCATGTATTTGTTCCTTCCTTCACAGTGCAGATACCACAGAAAACAATAGGTGTTTAGCCAGAAATAAAATAAAAAAAAAAAAAAGAAAGACATTCTGATGTTGCCATCATCACAAATACTTAAATACAAGAAAACAAATCAGTATTAGGTCTGGTAAGAGACTTAGCAGCTCCCCTTCTCACAGTTCTTTTTATAGCAAGCAAAGCACTGCTGTGTCGATTAAACTCCGCTTGACAAAGGCATTCAGTGTTTGTGTACGCTGGAAAACATCCGGGAAAACAGATCAGATGTTAGTACGAGATCGAAACCATCGCTGCTGACTCAGCATCCTCAGCACTTTTAATTTGAACAGAGAATTTGCTCCCAGGACCTCAACATATTATCTGTCCTCATTGCCGTGCTGATGCTCGCTGCCCTTCGACAGAAGGGGATACGTAACGAGTCACGCTGGAAAAATATAAAGCCTGGTTTTGAGTTAAGGACAAGTCCTACTGACAGGCTAAAAAATAATAATAATAAAACCAAAATAGTCAAAAAGGTTACAAATGGCAGCAGAATCTGAGCCCAGCTCCTGGCAGCACCTTGCTACGGTCAGCAGGGTAAGCTTCTGAAATCCTGAGGATTCCAGTGACGATTTGAGATCCCTTAGGAGGAAAATATTATGCAGTTTGGTGGCAAAATCAATCTCCTTGTTGGCTGGGGGAGGTGGATGGAGGAGGAATGATTTACTGGAGCCTATCACCAACACCATGCGCTGCTCTGAAGGGGCAAAGGGAGGACAAATCCTCCCCGTTGTACCTGTGTGCTTAATGACGCGATGTAAATATGCGTTTTTCAGTTAGGGAATAAAACCCTTCCTGCAGGTTTGCTTGTTGTCATCGAAACTGCCTCTGCCACCTTTTGAGTTGCGTTGAAACTTTGTGTTTTCCTTAAAAAAGCACATACTACAAAAGGCTCGTCACGTCTCCTGCAGTGTCAGAGTGACATTTTCATGAGGATAAAAATGCTACTTTGGGGAGCCATGTGTCTTATTTAAAAACAAAAACCAAAAACAAACAAACAACCCCCAAAACAAAACAAAAAACCCAACAAAACCAAAACCAACACAAGACAATGTGTAGGAAAAATAAATAGCAGATCACTATTTTTTTAAGACAACTTTTAGGCTTCACCCAGCCACGCTGGAGACTCAGAATAATAAAACCTAGATGAAAACAGACTACAAATCATCAGCTGAGGGTGAGCTCTGGGTGGTCAGTGAGTCAGTACCTGAAGCCCACTGGGATCAGACGAGGACAGACTCCAACCAGAGGAGATGAATTTAGCAGGTCTGTGTATCCGGAGGAACTGAGGCTCTTGCTTGGCTCCGGTCTGGCTCTCAGGAGGCTCCCACAAACAAACAAACAAACACCACACACCCACCTTCCTGTTTTGTTGCACAACTTGTGCAAGAGTAAAGCAACTGTAGAGCAGGGCCAAGTGAATGCTGGGGAAGCTCCTCCTGCACTGCACAACATTTCTGCGGTGGCTTCTTCCCTCTCATTCAGTGTGGCTGGTGGGTATTTATGGGTATGTGGCTTCCATCCAATTTAATTCAAAGTAACTTATTTATTGTCCTTTCGGCTTCTAACTTTCAATCTGCTGCAGTTATCGATGAAAGGATCTTTTCCAAACCTTAAAGAGCATAGTGAAGTCACGAGTAGATACTTTGCTATTTTCACCTACCATTAGAGGATGGGAGTCTTCCCTGATTTCTGCAGCAGGCTGCCTGAAGACAACTAGACCTCTTGGCTAAGAGGGAAAGAAAATAATTTATGATTAATTATGAGTCAAAAAAAATTACCAAAATGGAAAAATTGAGTTAAAACTGCACAATTCAAAACTGACAGAGTCTGGTCTGGTTGTAGTTACTTTTTCATCCGATACAGAGTTCACAGAATCACAGGATGGTTTGGGTTGGAAGAGACCTTAAAGATCAGCCAGTTCCAACCCCCCTGCCCTGGGCTGGGACACCTCCCACTAGACCAGGTTGCTCCAAGCCCTGTCCAACCTGATCACAGCATCCGCAGCTTCCCTGGGCAACCTGTTCCAGTGTCTCACCACCCTCACAGGGAAGAACTTAAAGAGTCTCTTTTTCCGCTTTGCTTTCTTTTGTTTTCTGATGCCCATTCATGATCTTTAAATAAATGTCCTAAAAATAAATTAATTAAGAAGAAATAGTACCTCAAATGGCAGCAGATACTGCTGCCGGAGCGTTGCATTAAAGCCATTTTTCAGGCAGATTTCCCCACTCATTGCTTCTACCACCTTATAATCATAGAAACATTTTGGTTGGAAGAGACCTTTACGGCCATCGAGTCCAACCATTAACCCAGCACCGCTAGGGCACCACTAAACCATGTCCCTCAGCACCACACCTTTGTGATGTATGATACAGGACCTGCTACAGAGATTACTTTAACCCCTCAAAAGCTGTCAAAAATCCTGGAAAACCAACGTTCTATTACCTTCATGCAGGTGAAATAATTTCATACTCTTTAAATTCCCGACGCAGCGAAGGAAGAAACGCTTCGCTCGCTGTGCGCGGTACGTACAGATGGCAGTGCTGTCGCTTGGACCGAATGGCGCAGAAGAAGGGTGGATTTTCTCCAAGGTGGAAGCTATGGCTGACAGTCACAACTCGTCCTTGATCAAGCTATAAGCAGCAGGCTGCGCGTAGCCCATATGGAGCTGCACACCCTATTCCCTAGCCAAGGAACAGCTTGATATTTCCTGGCAAGCTCAAGGGTACCACAATATAGAGATGGTCCATATCGGGTAAGGTCTTCACTAGCAGCTCCTGATTTGATCTGCTTCTCCGGGCTGGACAGGAGGAGATGAGCAGGGGCTACCACCTTCAGCAGGTTCCACCAGACAGACTTTGTCCCATCTGATTTCTCCTGCCATAAACACGGGGAGCACAAGAGGGAGCCAGATGCTTTGGAGCTGACATGCCAAAGTCTCCACCGGGGTCCTGCCTGGCTGTACCTGGTGGAAGGAGATCATAGACTAATAGAATCATTGCTGTTGGAAGAGACCTTTCAGATCATCACGTCCAACCATTAACCCAGCACTGCCAGGGCACCACTAAACCATGTCCCGCAGCTCCACGGGGGGCTGGGAAACCCCTCCAGGGATCACGGGGACTCCACCACTGCCCTGGGCAGCCTGGCACAGCCCTGGACAACCCTCAAGGGCTTGAAGAAATTGTTCCTCAGGTCCATCTTAAACCTTGAGGCTCTTTCTTCTCTCCTGTCACTCGTTCCCTGGGAGAAGAGCCTAACTCCACCTGGCTCCAGCCTCCTGTCTGGGAGCTGTAGAGAGCAGGTCCCGCTCCATCCCTTATCTTGTGGAAGGGGAGCTCAGGTCATGTTTGCCTGGAGCAGATGTTGAGAGTGGTCCCTTCCAGTCTTTTCATCACTCACAAGGTGCTCTTACAGCACCTACTTTCAGGTTCTATAAAAACAAGTAAGGAAATCGAGCACTTACTGATTTCACGCTGAAATTACTGATGGCCAAGGTGAGCAGAAGTCTGAGTAGCGCTGTAGTTAGTCCCTTGTTAAATATCATTACTTCAGTCTGCAGAGCCCTGAACCAGGGCACAACCAGGGCACACCTTGGTGAGCACATGAGCTGGGGGGATGACCACCCCTTTACCACTACACTGAGAAAGAAGAGAGTTACCAGAAGGAAGAGCAGGTGAAAACCATCGGTTCTGCTCTTGGGGGGGGGGAAGGTGATGCTCCCCACTAACCCCCATCCATCAGAGGTGAGGACCTGCTGTGGAAAGCTGTGCTTGGATCCAACTTACCTCCATTGCTCTTGGGCTCCTGGTCTCCTCCAGATCTCACCACATACAAGGGCTTTGGAGGGGAGACACCACCAGCTTGAAGCCACCACTGCATCGAGGAACTTAAGCCTTCCTGCACAACAGAATGACTCTCCTCTTGGCATGGCTGGGACTGAAGTCAGCAGGCAGTGCTGGTGTCCAACCACAGCTTTAATTTTCAGTTAAGACACCCTTAAAAAAGAACCAAATCATTAAAAAATCTTCCATTTTGACATGGATTCTGACAATTTATTCCTAATATTATAATAAAAGCAACATCTTTCCTTGGTATTGCAAACAGACATGCTCTGCCTGGCCTGCACATGGGGGGGGTCTTATTTTGCAGGAACTTGACCTTTTTACCATCATCTGGGTGCTTTTGTGGAGACACAGCCAGTTCTTAACAACTGGGAAACTTTAACGTGCCCAGTAAACACCGCTACCAAGTGACCTTTTTCTCCTCCTCTTCTCTAAGTTACATGAGGAGTTCAGGGATTTGGTGTTTTCTTGCAGGTGTACTTCATGGTTCCCAAACTTTCTGAATAACACATTGTGAGACTTCAGTGTCTGTGCTGCCAAACCAAACGAGGGAGAAGAAATGGTTCTGCTGGCTCATTAATGCCGAGCTCTGACAGGCCTGGAGAGACTGTGATTTTATTTATGTAGGCTAGAGACAGGTCTTTAGGGAAGCACGGGGTTATTTACACAGAGAGGAGATGTTTCTGCATGGGGAGGGTGTGTGTGTCTTGTTTAGATGGAAAAGGGGCAGGAACAGGGAGCACAGTCTTACACAGATATGACTTTACCTGTGCTACTAAAACCAGGGTCATAAATGCTGTTGCTGGTAGCAGCTGGAGTCTTTTTCCCACACGTGGAGCTGTTTGGGTTCAGCTCCATCAGCTGGGATCACTGCTAGCAAATGAGAGCAGACGAGGGTGAATCAGCTACAGAGAGAAGAAACAGAAAACTTGAAGATGGAAAGATTAAGAAAACCCACAAAATAACAGTGTTTATAACAACTACAGTTGTCAACCCGCCCCTCAAACTCTCCTGAAATCAAAACCAAAATAACTGTGTTTATCTCGTCGTTGGCTCGGTGCTGTTCACAGAGCTGTCCCCCCTTCCATCCCCCATCCCTGCTCCACGATGTGCTTAACCAACACGCTCTGAGGTCACCCCACCACATCGCAGCCTGCCCACACCACCCACCTTCCCTCAATCCCTCTCCCCAACCAATGAGGCCTGGGCTTCACCACCCCAGAGTCATCCTCCCCAGCCTCCAAGGGAGCTGATGATTAATGGAAGCCAGCTGCTTGGCTCCCGCTCCTCCTTCCCACACCACTTTGCATTCCTATTAAAGCACATGCACCGCCCCAGAGCTGTGCTTGGCTCTCTCCAGTGATGCTGCAGAAGCAAGGTCAGCTTTCACACCACCCCTTCTCTTCCTGGGCTGTAGGTGTTTAGGTACCAGACATTTACAGGGAGCAATGTCAGCACCTTAGAAGGTATTTAAAGTGTTGCTGGTGTGGGGTCTGTGTTATATTTTTAGATTTTTGTGTTCTCAGGGTTGTGGGTTTTTTTAATGTGGGTAAGCTTGAAGAGCCTCCAGACGTGCAGTCCTGCCACAGGAATTTCATATTGGCTATCTAATCAAATAGGAGATCCTCAAGAAGGAGATATATCTTATCAGAGCTTGGATGCCCTGTAGTAAGTCAGTTGCCTGAGCTAACTATATGGTTGTTGGGGATAATGAGCCTGCTCTAAAGGATAACTTATCTCATTTTGAACCATAGAATGGTTTGGGTGAGAAGGGACCTTTCAAGCTCATCTAGTCCAACCCCTCTGCAGGGAGCAGGGACATCTGCAACTAGAGCAGGGTGCTCAGAGCCCCGGCCAACCTCCCCTGCAATGGTGCCAGG
>JAAGNO010162740.1:0-11835 GCA_033439905.1 Ceryle rudis
TTTTGTTTTGTTTTTTTTGGTTGGTTGGGGTTTTTTGGGTTTTTTTGTTTGTTTTTTTTTTTAAATGATGAATATTTTTTTTTATTTTTCATTATCCAACACTTTTGATAACTGACGACAAATTAAACTAATTTTCCCCAAGTCAAGTGTGATTTGAACATGATGGTAATTGCTGAACAATCTCTCCCTGTCCTTATCTCAACCCACAAGCCTTTTGTTGTATATATTTTCTTTTCCCCCTGGCCAGCTGAGGAAAGGGAGCTTTGTGGACAGCTGGTATTCAGCCAAGATCAACCCACCACAAGTGCCCTATATCTTCTGCTCCCCTGTAGAGCTGATGCCCCACTATCAACTCATTCTATCAGGCTGTAGAGTTTAGGGCCGTTTTTGCTTACTACTGCTCTACAGAGGAAGCATTTTGATTGAAACCTGAACAGCACCCTGTTCTCGATTCTGTTCTGCAAACCTACCAAGTGAAGGTTCATCTGCATGCATGATGATTCTACCTAGGATAAGGATCCTGTGCACTCCACTAGAAAAAATAAAGTTTAATGCCTCTTAATTTCATTAATGTTTATGTTAAGATATTTGTTCTGAAATACCTTTTTTCCCCCCCTTCTGAAATACTTTTTTTTTCTTCAAATGTCTTCCTTCCCCTGCTTTTATAGCTTGCCCCTCCTTCCCAATTAAGCACTGATCTCCCTAAGGCATAATTTGCAATTGTATACTTCTGTAGCAATAAACTTTATAACATGAATTTAATAATTTCTTGCAAAAATGAGGAAACATCATAATTCACACATATCTTCAAATAAAGAGGACTACATTAGTATTACTTAAGAAATAAAATATTTTAACTCCCAGTGCTTTTTCAGTTACTGCGATTTTTGACACAATCTAGTGCAATTGGTTTTTTCTTTGTAATTTTATTATCCAATAACATAATCAACCTGTGCTGCACTACTTAATTCTTTCATAAAATGGTATTATATGTCCTGTGTCTTGTATCATTTCATTGTTATAAATTGCTTCAGAGAAATATTTATGAGCTGTAAATGCTTTTCAAGTGAAAAAAACATGTGGCTTGAGAAGACGTGCATCTCTTCTCATACTCTTTATACATTCTTTATGCTTCAAAACCTGATCTTTTGATATGTAGGTGTCTACATTTAGCCCATATCCAGAGCTAAACTATAGTAGGTGCTCTATCACCCAATAACCCCTCCCCAGCAGTGAGGGGGAGGATCAAGAAAAGGCAAAGCAACCCACAGGTTGAAATGAAAACTGATGTCATGAAACAGCCTAACTAACACCAATCCCAACAAAGTATACAAAGTTATACTCAGTCCAGAAAAATGCACAGCAGTCACAACAAGCAGGAAAGCAGTCCTTGGGAAACAGAACGGTAGGCAAACCCCTCCATCCCTGGAGAGAATCAAGACAAGGCACCCCAAGCAAAAGTTGCTCCTATACTTGGCATACTTCCCCCTTTATACTGTGTATGACATTTATGGTCTGGGATACACCTGTGAGCCAACTTAGGTCAGGTGCCCTGGCTGACTCCTAACTGCTAATGGCCTCCAGACCTTGGCAAGCCTAGGATTCTGTCCCAGCAAAATCAGGATGCTGTTCCACTACTTAGCCCATCCCATTTACATCAAGTAAAGCCCAAGTCACTACTATTCTTCCCATCTCTTAATACATATACACAAGTATTTGTCCTTTGGTCCATGAGCTATTTCTCCAAAAAGTTCAGTGAATTCATTTAGTTGAAACCCATGGGTTCCATCTCTCAGACAGGTGAAGTTGGGCGCACAGCAGGATGATGTGCCATGCATCTGGAACTCACAGCTGGTATGTCTGGTGCAGTCCATGTTCATGATCTGTGGTGAAGATGCTGGTCTTGGGGAAGATACCAGTTGCTGAGGGTCATTCTTCATTAATCTATGTGATTCTTACTGTAATAGATAACTAGAGCAATGGTGACAAGCAGTATCATATACCAATTAGCATCATACAGTGCAAATTACTGGCTATTCTCACCCAAAATCAAATCTCCTTCAAGTACACATCTAACTTTCCCAAAGTTCAAAAATTAGTCCAGTTTTCTGGCTCAATTCTTTTTGGGCTGCCACAGCACCTCAAGATTTGCCTTTCAAGGCCCAGAATAGTTTTCCAGGCAGTAGCATGGGGCACAGCATGTTTCTAGCCATCCAATAGTGGCTTCCACCATAGTAAGCACATGGTGTTCACCTTGGTGTGTTCATGGAAGTGAGATATAGTTAATTTGCTAGGGCTCCCCATGCTTATATTTCAACCAATGCCCTCCCTACCACCAAGGTTTTAACTGTTTGGCTTAATTACAGCACATCTCACATTCATGGATGACTTGTGCAGTAGTGTCCATGGTCAAGTCCACACTTTGGCACAAGCACATCTATATGCTGCATATCTACCTTGATGGTGTGAAGTATTACGGACCCACCAACCTAGAAATAATTCACCCTTGTGCTGTTAATCCATGTCTACTTGAGACACTTTGACCTTCACAGCCTGGTCCACCTGATGGTTGTTTTGATGTTCCCCCTTTTGATGTTGTGACCTGACTCTTGGATACCGGGTATCTACATGACATACCTGCACAACCATTTTGTCTAATTGGGCAGTAATATCTTGCCACAATGAAGCTGACAAGGTGGGCTTGCCTCTGCATTGCCAATTGGTTGCCTTGAGTTGTTTTAACAACCCCCACAGGGCATTTGCTGTCATACACAAGTCTATGCACAGATAAAGTACTGGCCATTTCTCTCACTCAGCAATCTCTAAAGCCAGCTGAATGGCTTTTACTTCTGCAAACTGAATCAATTCACCTTCACCCTCAGCCCCTTCTGTGACTTGTCACATAGGACTCCACAAAACAGCTTTCCACCTACCCTGTTTTCCTACAATATGGCAAGATCCATCAGTAAACCAGGCATGTCACTTCTCATTCATCAATAACATATTGTATGGTGGGGTCTTTAGTGCACATTACCTTCTCCCTGGTGACATTCCAAAATCTTTGCCTTCTGGCCAGTCCATGATTACTTTTAAAAGTCACAGGCAATTGGAGTTCCATATTCTAGACCACTGTGTGATCAATGCAACCTACTTATTCCACCTAGCATCAGTTGCATGTGTAAAGGGAGTTCCCCCCTTAAAAAAAAAAAAAATCTGGTTCAACACTGGCAAACACCCACCATTGGTGCTTCATCATCTTTCCAGCTAAATAATGCTAAGATGCTGGCATATGACAGTGACCCACTCAGTGCTCATATGCACCACATGGGTTCAGTAACTGAGTTCATCTGGATCTAATAGTGTCTGCAGGTCATCCAGGTCAGGAAAAAAAAATAAATTCCTGCACAGCTAGTTTCTTCAGGTTCTTAACGCCTCTCTCAATAGATGTCCACTTGCCCAGGCAGTATACAACATTGTCTCTAAAGTGATAACCATTTCTCACATTCAACAAAAGTTGTCTCCCGAAGGACAGAGAGGATGTACCTCTATTGCAAGACCCCTGTTAATACCCACATCTCTAGCCATTGGTCGCAACTGCTTGCCTTCTCTATGTCCAAACCATCAGCTCTTATCTCAGCAACAGAGCAGCCAAGTAACAAGTTGCTCAACTTTTTAACAACTATAATCATTTACATATATCTCACAACTCAGGGAGAGTAAGTGGTCACCTCCTGTTCTTTCACTTGTGATGTCCCTGCAGAACCTGCTCATTTTGTGTATTTCTTCTTCTCTATAGGGGCAACTGATACTGGCACTGTGTCCTGGGTTAGGTTAGAGTTAATTATCACAAACAGGTGCTGGCCCAAGCAGCTGGGAGGAGCCACAGCTGGGATAAACAATTGAACCAGCCAATGGAATATTTGATACCATACTGAGTCATGCCCCCTATATAAGGGGAGGGCTGGGCTGGTGCAGGAGCACCTGTTTTCAACTTCTTTCAGTAGGTAGCTTCAGTACACCCAGAGCAGAGAAAATGGCATCTCTGGTACAGAGGTAGAGCCTCCCAGTGTCTATCAGTTGCTTGTATATGATTTCACTAGTGCTATCATTATTACTGTTGTTTTCTTTGTGTTGTTTTATTAAACTGTCCTTAACCCACAGGGTTTCACATTTTTCTTCCTCACAATTCTTTCCCTTCTCACAGGAAGGTACAGGTGGAAGCAGTAGGCAAGCAGCTTTGTGGCATTTGTCTGCTAGCAGAGGTTAGACCACAACATTGGTCGAGTCCCTAGGTTAGACACATCACCCACCACCAGAGGCTGAGTAGTTGCAGCAGCTACACAGTACACAATTCTATGCCAGCATTTAAGCAGAACCAAGAGCTGAAAGACATTGAAAAGGCCTGACATTATGATAAAGGCGGTAGTAGCATCCCAAAGGTATTCTAAATTATCTTTCCCCACTACCATTTCATAGAGATCAGAAATCAGCATAATTACAAAAGAGTTTATAATACCATAACCTAACACTAAAGAACATAATGCAGCAGCTCTAACCCTACACCCCAAACCAATAAATGGTACAAAACCAATAACAAACAGCAGTAAAGCCACCCAGAGCTTCAAAGGCAACTCTAGAAACAAATACCAGAGAACTTCACCCAGCAACTATCTTATCCACATCACCAACTTAAATGAGTACTTGTAATAGCTTGGTCAAGTACATTAAAACTTCAACCCTCAAATTAAAAAGTTTGTAGTTCTCCCAGATGAGTTATTTAAGCCAAGTCCTAAATAAACATTGGGTGCCAAATGAACTGTTTATATTTAGCCCATATCTGGGGCTAAACTACAAGCAGTTGCTCTATCACCCAATAACCCCTCCCCAACAAGGTGGGGAATCAGGAAAAGGAGAAGAGACCTATGGATTAAAATTAATTGAATGAAATAGCAATAATAATATCAATGTCATTATAAAGAATACAAAGTTACACTCAGTCCAGCAAACATACAGCAGTCTCAATAAATGGGAAGGCAATCCTCAGGAGCAGAATGATAAACAAACCTCTTCAAGGATGGAGATGAGGATGAAAGAGGAGGACAGGGATGAGGAGCTCTTATCATCACCAAACTTCCCCCTTTATTAGGAGCGTGATATTTATGGTATAGGATATACCTGTAAGCCAACTTGGGTCAGGTGCCTTGGCTGACTCCAAACTACTAATGTCCTGCAGACCATGGCTGGCCTAGGATTCTATCCCAGCGAAACCAGGACAATAGGTAATTGTCAGTTACTGAATTCTCACTGTAAAAGTTATTTCCTTATCATATTTTTATATTGCAAAATTGTAACTTCCAGTTCTTTATTACAATTCTTTAATAATCTGTCACTATTTAGGGAAGTGAATATAAAAAAAACCCAAAACAACCCACAAAAGTTTAAACAAAAAGGTTGAATGAAATACAGTGTTTGGCATTTACAACTAATCATATGTCTAAATCTCTAAGAGATGGATTCTGGAACTGAATTCAGGAACACATTGATCAAGATCAAAGGCAGAATGGACAGAGTCCTCCTTGGATACTGGCTATTGAAGAAGAGAGCTTGGCCCTTGTGATCCCTCAGCTTTATACTGAATATGATGGATATGAGATGGAATCCCTCCTTGGTCAGTTTAGGGTCACCTGTCCTGTCCCCTCAAGTGCAACCTTTTACTTTCTGCATTCCCTACATAGTACAAAAGATTTAGCAGTGACCTTGGTCTGCACAGGAGCCAGTATAAGCAAGAACCTTCTTCACATCAGTCCTTGGTAGGAACTCTAAACATCGAGTGTTATCACTACTAGAAGCAGACGCTGCTAAAATATGCGGTTACTTCAGAAAGTGCAGGAAGAACTTTAGCTGAAAAGTAAAATCACTGATCAGAATAAATTCTGTTCTAATTTAAACCAGGACAACCTTAAAAGGTTTTCAGCAGCTCTGAGACTAAAAGCAGATCTTTTCCACAAAAAATTAAAAATTTGGCATAGTGATATCTTCCTGTGTTTTGAAGTATTTCATGCCCCTTACCTCATAACTATTTCTAGTTCTTATTATACTAGCAGAAACTTGTTGGTTTGGGCTGTCTATGCTGCAGAATGGGCATGTTGTCATACCCATGAGTAGGCATAGCTGTATGGCAAGCTGCGTGGTGAACAAGACCACAATAATCTGTGTTTTCACAAGAAATAAAGCTGTTTCTTGCCAGCTCCCATTTCCCCCACAAAATATTAACATTCATCTGTGTTTTTTCAAAGGCTGCTTAACCTTTGAGTGTGTCCAGAATTTATCTACAGAATATTCTTTACCTTTTCTTTTTTTCTTACCTAAGTATATTAATTAGTATCAGTCAATGTTTATTAAACAAATTATTGTCTGAACAGAGTAGTATGATTGTTCTGTGGCTTTTTTGGTTTTCTTGGCTTACTTTTTTTTAACAGCATATGAACACAGTTTATATCTATAGTTGTCCTGTTGCTCCATATGGTCCATTCCCTTTCCTGTGAGCTGAGAATTCTCATCTCAAATTGAATTACTTTCCCCCCAACATTCAAAGACTAGAAGCGGAGCACCTATTGGGTTTCTCTTTGAAACAGTTTAAAGGCTGTGTAGTCCTTGATCCATGCATGCTCAGCGGTGACAAATTTGACAGTTCTGATTTTACAGTGCTAAAAGAACAAAATAGCCAATAGCCTTCATCAGCAAACAGATTGGTGACAACTGAAAAACTTGGTGGTAGGAGTAGATATTTAGCCAGAAAAAAAAAAAAAGGCTAAACTTGGAGCTGGAGAGAGGAGAAATGCAAAATGTTTGTGTTGGAGCATGAGATTTTTTTCAGTGGATGAAGTTTCTCAAACCTAACTTATTACGAGTTTGGTGGAGGCAAATATTGTTTTCAAAGAGGCTTTCATTAATTAAAATCTGAAGAATTTTTAATGGTACTTGAGATTTGTATAACTTTCTCTAATTGCATATTTTGGATTAATGTTTTTGTGTAGGTCAGTCTTCTGTTTCCTCCCACAGTAGTAATGTGCTGTGCTAGCCAAGTAAAACCCTTATGCTATATAAGGGGGGAAGAGAGGTTCCTGTATATGTTTCTACATATTTTTCTATTCCCTAGGTCTTTTGGTCAAAATACATATCTTCCTAAAGGTTCTTATTTTTATAAATATAGCATGCTGGGAAAATAAAATGAAAAGGGCACATAAGAGCATAAATCATTCATAGAGAGTGTAAAGAATAAGAGATGCCCATGGCCTGTAACTATATAATGCTTCAAATCCAAAGCTGAAGATTAATGCCATGGACTGGTAATAGAGCATACCGATTAGATATCCCATTTGTGTCTCTGCCAATGCTTTTTTTTATGTATGGAATACATAATGTATGGAATACAATGTATTTTTTTAACGTATAGAATACAATGCAACTCTTCATTTGCTGCCTTCTTCATCTAGTATACATCTGGATTTCTGTTTGCATCTTAAGTATTTCTCTAATTTTGTTTCTTTGAGGTTCTTTGACCTGTTTGGGCATGGAATTTGAATACATCACTGTACTGTTTCCATACATTTATATTATTACAGAAGTAATATTTTCTGTGTGTTGTGGTTTTACCCCAGCTGGCAACTAAGCACCACACAGCTGTTTGCTCACTCCTTCCCCCTGGTGGGATGGGGAGGAGAATCGCAAACAAGTAAAACATGGGTTGAGATAACAGTTTAATAATGGAAATAAATGAAAAGGAAGATAACAAAAAACGAGTGAAATAAAACTCAAGAAAGACAAGTGATGCACCATTCACTGACCAATGCTCAGCCATTCCCCAAGCAGCAATCTGTGCCTCCTGACCAACTCCCCCCAGTTTATATACTGGGCATGACATTATATGGTATGGAATATTCCTTTGGCCAATTTGGGTCAGCTGTCATGTCTGTGTCCCTTCCCAACCTCTTGTGCCCCTCCAGCCTCTGCTGGCAGGGCATGAGAAACTGAAAAAACTTTGACTTAGTACAGAAATTACTTAGCAACAATTGAAAACATCAATGTGTTATTAACATTATTCTCATGCTAAATACAAAACACAGCACTGTACCAGCTACTAGGAAGAAAAATAACTGTATCCCAGCTGAAACTAGGACAGTATGCCATGTATATCAAATATGGCTGTCTAGAGTCTTGTGTACCAAATAGGTTTTGGGGAGAAGAAAGAAAGTGTTCTGTTGCATTTAGATGACGTATAGTCAGCTTTAATTAGAAAAAAACCAAAGAACACCAAGTGGTCTGTATGCTGTTTTCTGGCTATTGTGATTCCATGTGATCTTATAGAACACAATTAATTATTCCTGCTATGCTGAACAAAAGAAAAGTGTTCTGTAACTCACCTTGTAACACAAATGAATCATGGAAAAGCTTTTTATGATTTTGCTCAGAATCTGTAAAGGGATGGCTTTTAGCAAGCCTGAAAGCTTTAAGCTATTGGGGAGGGAGGATTAAAAAAAAATAAATATATATGCACATTTCATCCTTACTAGAAATTAGAAATGACAGGTGGTGCCACATCTTTGACTTTTGCACATTTCAGTGGTGTTACTACTGCCTTTTTTGTTGGTATTTTCAATGATTCTTAGGGCTTTTTTATTATGGTTGTGTTTCCTTAAGTTGTGAAACAAACTGCTTGCAAAGGCTTTTTGTTCATCTTTTTTTTTTTGTTCTGACATTAAAATGGACTGATGGACTGAAACAGATGAGTTATTCTTGTGCAGAAAAATAAATGGAAAGTAAACTGTCAGAGAGGAGAAGAAACAACTTGAGCAATAATTTTGCACTTGACAAAACCTAGGAATGTCCAACAACCTCCTTGGAGCTTGATTTAACATTGCAGTGGAGTGATTGTTTTCTGTTCAGCATAGCACCTGCACATGTTTAACTATTTTACTGACTCAGCATTGGTTTATCAATTTCTGATACATCCAGAACTTGATGTTTGTTTTTCTCCATGCTTTCTTCAAGGACAGTGTGAATGGAGTAGAGAGTCGTAATTGGTTTTGCTCTTTTTTTTTTTTTTTTTTTTCATTTGTATTGGAGTGTCTGAGAGGTTGTTAGAGAGGTACATTTTCCATTTTGGGCATGAGTTTTTGTGATTTGTTTTGGCTGATAGTTTAAAAGGGAAGGACTTCTGTTGCCTTACAGCTTCATCCAGGGAAGTTACATTTTTGTAGTGTGCACACTTGGCTGCATTTATAGAATTTTTGTGGTACCTAAATCCCTGAACTCCTGAATGAAACCTTCATGCCAGAGACATCCCTCTGATCAGAAGATAAAACAAATGTTCTCTTGCCTTCCGTCCAATTTCTATACAAAGATACTGTCCTTAATCCTTGTGCAATGTGGCAGCAAGCAGCTTGACCGTCAGAAATAATGTAGTTGAAACACTTATTTTATCCTTGAGATAGTGAGGACTTTATTTAACTGAGAAATCTAAAAGTTTTTCTGGATTTGGGACAGGATTCAACCAACTGTGATTGTGTTATCTTCAGTCAAAGGAAGAATGCATCATGACCATGAAGTCCTTTGAAGTGATGTGCTCTGAACAGCAGTGTTATATCTGGCTTGTCAGAAGTCAGACAGTTCTTTCTTCTTGACCTCATTTCCTCCAAGCCTTCTCTGGTGGTAGTGGAGTTGTGAAATATGTTGAAGAATCAATACAACTGTGTCATTTGTGTGGTTTTGGTACTGGAGCCTGTGTCTTATGTCTTGTTCAGCTGGTGACTACATATGGATGTTGAAAGTAATATGAAGTGTGAATGCTCCTTTTGACACTCCAGAAGTGTGGCTTCCCTGAAATACTGAGAAGGTTTTAACAGTGGTTGGTGATTTTTTTTTTAACCAATGAATCCAAATGTATTTCTTTCTTATTGGTCTGAAGAAATAATTTGATTCCTTCTCCAAAAATTATGTTGCTATTTTAGTATCCTATAACATTTCTACAAGGTAGGAAAGCACCAGGACTCTGCTATCTAAAAGTGCCTCACTTTGAGAATTAGTTTACCTTTTTCCTGGTTTATCTTGTCCTGTCTTTAATGCCATATGCCTCTGTCTTCCTATGGCACAGGCTGATATAAAATTAAAAATGTGTGTAGGTGCTGAAGAGGAAGAGTGCTTTTGGGTTCAACCAGTGGGGTCTCCACACACTCATAAATATTATCCAGGTTAAAGAGGAGGATTACTTTGTCCTCTGGGGGGAGTGATGTAGTACGTTAGCAGGCCTTGAGCTGGGGTCCCTCTGTTGGAGTTTGGATTGTCAATCTGTATTGTGATGGAGGAGATTGAGTATAGTAGTCACTACTTAGTGAGGTTGTGGTCTGTCAGAGAAGGTGACTGGTCATGTTTTGAATGTTTTCATCTGTGCTGAACATCACTTCAGGGTGGCATTGGCTACATGAGTTTTCACCTTTTTGGTAGCCACAAAACAGCAATCTGTTAGGTTTTGTCCTCATTACTGTTGTCATATAGACAATGATGAACCTTATCAACCTGATGTTTTGAAAACATGAAAGCAGTGTCACTGTGTGTTTTAAAATCAGTAGGTTTTTTCCTCTTTCCCCTTTTTTTGTAGTGGTGATACCACCTGTGCAGGAGTATGGAAACTGAAGCATCTGCAGTTGTAACTCACATGGTCAAATACATAAATTCTGTTGTAGCAGTTTAACACTAAAGTATTAATATACTGAAAATCTAATTTATTTATATATACACACACACACCCTTCTTCTAGTTGTGCATAATTTCATTCAGGTGTCTTAAGTGGTTTATTATTTGTATTCATTTATTCTGCTGCTGTCCCTAGTTGTTTCCTATCTTTAGTATTATAACCATCCACCTTAGTTTTCCTCTCTTCCCCCCACCCTCCTTTCACATTATCTTCAAGGTTTGAGATTTCTTTGCACTTGTGTGATCTCATACAACATCAGAACAATGGAGCCTGCTGTGTGTAAATTTGACTTTTTAAAATTAAACTCCCTAACATTCTATCAATAGCTTCAGATGATTAACTAGTCCTCTGGATATAAATGTGTGCTAGGTACTAGAAGTCTGTTCAGTGGTGTCCTAATTGAAAAATAAAATGTAAAGGGAGACCATATTAATAAGTTTATGCTTTCAGAATTAATTCTAGACTTCAAGAACTCTGAATGCTTGGTTTGTTAGCATTAGTGTTACATTAACTTAGGGTATTTTTTCATGAGGGTATGTAATCAACTAAGAATTAAATCCTTTGATTCTGTTTGTCCATGTTAAATAATGGTAACAAAAGAAGCAGACAGGAGATGGGCTCAGAATAAAGCAGAAATAATGGAGTATTTCACCCCAAAAAGGAGAGTGAAACAAGAAGTACAATGAGTAGGCAAAGACAGACTCAATGGCCAGAGGCAGTATAATGTGTGGGAAAGAGCAGTAGTTCAGAGGTGTTTACTGCCCAAAGCTTCAGTCTGTGATCTCCAAGCAGGACATTTGACAGAAGTGCTTGGCCACCCCCGCTATAGACACCAAATGTAATGTTTTTCCTAGAAGAAGCTTTCATAGAATTTTAAAAGGCCACCATCTGAGATTGTCAGCTCAAATGCTGATCAACTTAAAACTGGAATCATCTGCTTGGGATAGTGTCACGGTTTAGGATCAGGGCAGCCCCTTAGACCTATAACAGATGCTCTCTGTTAAACCCCCTCCCTCCCCAAAGGGGAAGAGAAAGGGAATGAGGGAGAGAGACTTAGTGATTAGAAAAGGAAACTAGAACAG
>JAAGNO010162741.1:0-11833 GCA_033439905.1 Ceryle rudis
ACACCCAAGAAGGTCTTAGACCTCATGTGCTAAGTGTCACTCTATTCCTACTACAGTGTTACACCATTCTTGACCAACACACTACTCCAGTGCATTTTGCCGTCAGGTTTGATGCACCACTGATGCACCACTGATGCACCACCTTGCCCTAAAACGAGATGCTTTTCATCTGAAACCAAGGGCGAGGGGATGGAGAAGGTTGCCTTTCCATGGGCTGCTGCCATAGCAGGCAGAGAGGTCACCAAAGCCACCTTCCAGCCAGATTCAATCTATACATTGTGGGAGTCAGATAATCTATATGCTACTGGTACGGCAGGTGAGAAAAGGAGGTCAGCAAGAAACATCTCCTCTGCCAACAATGAAAAGGAGATAAGGTGACTTCTTGTGACTCTACCTTTGATGCTATGCTAAGTGCCCTTGTATGGTCCCCCTTCCCTTCCAGTACTCCAAAATGAGCAGTACATCTGCTATATTGTTGAAAATCAAGCTCAACTCTTTGGAATATTTGCAATGGTAGGACTTGCTCTTATCTCTGAGATACGGCCTGAAGGTTTGAGAAGCTGCCATTTCCATGAATCTCTCCTGTGGGACTGCCTTATGCTATGTGCTTGAGGACAGACAGATGCCTCTTAACACCACGGTAGGCCTGAACTAAAATAAAGCATGGCACAGTTCGGTGATCTGAGGCCACAGCTGCCATGTGCATTGGATGTGCACGGGACAGAAAGGGGCTGAGAGAGATGGTGAACTGTGGTCTAAGGGAAACATGTTGGCAGCCTCAGAGAACTTTCATGGCTATTTGTCAGCTTCTGCACCCGGCATATCTGTGGCAGGTCTGGACATGGGACTGTTTCCCCCTAAAAGCAGACACCGCAAATTCAAAATTTCCTATGGGCAACCAGGAATCCTGACAGCCGTTGTGTCTTCCTCAGGCTTGTTCCAGAGGGGAATATGGTTCTTTTCTTCCTACCCTGAAGTGGAGTTGGAAACTGTGACAGTAAATGTAACCATCCAGGACTTTGTGGCCAGTGTGGTGTCTGAGCTGTTTTTCCGCAATATGCAGCAAGTCTCTAAGGAGACCATGTTCATCTTTCCTGTGGATTCTGACACAGTTGTACACACCTTCTACGCTACCATGGGGGACTCTCGCATTGAAGCAATGCTCTGGGAGAAAGAGGAGGTACTGGGATTGCGGTTTGGGGTGAAGGGTGGAGCTGAAAGAATGAAACTGTGTGGAGATTTCAGTGACACATTTTTTTCCCTTTGTGATAGGCCCAGCAGCTGTGCAAAGCCACTCCAGGCATGGAGAATTTAAGATACCTCCAGGATCAGTGGGATCTTTGGGGTCCTGTGTTTGCTTGTTTCTTGGGGACCCTGCCTCCTAACAGGGAGGTGACCATCAGCCTGGGCTATGTCCAGGAGCTGCCACTGCAGCCGGATGGAGCTGCCTTGTTTTGCTGGCCACGTGAGCTGTTCCCCCCGAGAAAACACATCAGTGAGTGATCCCCCAGGGAGGAACACAGAGCTCCCCAGTATCCCTCTGGGGGGGGAATGTCCTCTGCACAAATGCCTCAGTGAGGGAATCTGAATCATACTCCCCCTGGCACCTCTCAGTTAGGAACCCCACAAGTTAGGAACCCCATATATCCCACAGCAAGAGGTCCCCGCAGACCCGTATACATACAAGAGTGTGAGTTTACAGGTTCCCCACCACCAGTCCACAGTGGTGTGACATCTCAGATGCCGCATTTCCCCTCTACCAGTGAGACGCAGTGCCCCAGCATAGCTGTCTGCTGTCCTGGGGTCTTGTCTTTCACTTTCTCACACCTCTTTCTCCCTGCAGGCCGGATGTCTTCTGAGGAGGTGATGTCCGAAAACCTGCACTTCAGCATCTCTCTGAAGTCAGGCCATGCTGTGTCCCATATTGCCGTTAACAGCAGCCACACCCCTCTGCAATACACGGCTCCAGATCAGACATCTGCTGAGGTATGGCCCTGACAGATGCCAGAGTCCCAAAGCAGGAGAGGAGAGAAGGATCTGCAGCCAGCGGACACTCCTTAGAACTCCTCAACCTTTTATTTGGTTCTTGTTCCTCCCCACACTCTACTTGTCCTCAGGTCTCCTTGAAATCCTCCCCCTGGATGCAGGATAATCTGAAATTGCTGGTCTATTACAGAGGCCCTCACACTCTTAGTGCTGTGGTGGAGAGGAGAGATCCCAAAGCTTCACCTGGTGAGCAAGAAGGGTGGAAGTGGGCATTAGGGAGAGGGTGTCAGGGAGGCTGGGGGGATCTGAGGGGCTTTTCAGGCAATAGGTTAGAGCTGAGGACAAAAGCAGAGAGACATGGAAGGGGGCTCCAGTCTACAAACCTTCCCTGTTTCCCCACGCACACTCCAGGCACTCTACTAGGAGACCCGGTGGTGATGGTGACACTAATGCCTAACATTCCTGAGGTGGTGCCCAGTCCAGGACAGCTTGGGGAATTCCTCTTTCTCATGGACCGCAGCCTCTTCCAGGATGCACAGGTACCAGGCCTTCGGGGGGGATTTTCCCCACTGGTCATCCCCAGATTGTGGGGATAAAGGCAAGCTGCTTCGCATGGGCAGATGTTCTGCCTAGTTTCCCCATCTGAGCTCTGCCCATCCCTCCACCTGTCCCCAGAATACACTGCTCTTCCTTCTCAAGAGTTTGCCTCTGGGCTGCTACTTCAACATCTACAATTTTGGGGCCACTTTCAAAGCCTTCTATCCGTGAGTTGGGGGGTGATGATGGGGGAGGGCCAAGAGGGAAGTAAAGTATGACTTTTCTAAGTGGAACCGTGGGACAAGCTCTAGCTGGAGAGCAGCTGTGGGGCAGGATCTGTTAGGGACAGTGAGAAGATAATTCCTTTTTTCAGGGTACTTCTGTAGCCCTGGTAGTGAGGGAGGGCTTTTTCAGGGAGTGGCCATGTGAGGGTAGCCATGGGCCAGGGTCTGCCCCCCTCTGACACTCCAGGTGCCCTCCCACAGGCAGAGTGTGGAATACACGCAGGAAAGCATGGACAATGCAGTGGGGCGCATCTCCTCCATCACCCCTGATCTGGGGGGCTGTGACCTGTTGGGACTCCTAAGGTGTATCTACAACACTCCTCTCCTTCAAGGGCAACCCCGACAGGTATCAGGGGCCAGAGGGTTATGGGGAAGGGAATGGGTGTAACCAATGGGCTAAAGGTAAACTTCAGGGCTCAGGGTGAGATATTCTGCTGCTGTTTGCACCAGGAGTTGCCATGTGGGAAGCATCTTCTTGGCAGAAAGTGGTACCATCTTTGGCTTGCTTGAAAGGGCTCCTGTGGAATTAGTCTGCCCTTTGGGAAGGTGGATCTTCCTTGTGGGTGCCTCTTTGTGCTAAGAGGTGTCCTGTGATAATGAAAGGAGACATACAATCTTGTTTCCTGCTTGTCACCTGCCAGCGGGTGTGAAAGCGTAAGGGAGCAAACTGGGAAGGCTGCCTGCATTTTAGGAGGGTGTCTCTCCTCTAATGAGGTGGCCAGCCCCAGCAATGTTTGCTTCCCCTCCTGTCTCCCTCAGCTTTTCATCTTCATTCAAAGGAAGACCTCCAGCAAAGAGGAAGCTGTCATGGCTGAGGTCTATCGTTACCGGGACTGCCACCGGTAATGGGGAGCCCTGTTCCTGTCCCCCAGCATGCTAACTTACAACCTTCCTCTCCCCCTGACTGTCAGTGTCCTTCAAACATTATTCTAGAACCTCGCCTGCTCCAGATCCTCTCTTTACCTCGATGGAACTTCAGCAACAACCACCCCACACACTTTCCTTACCTCACTAAGGCTGCCTATACTCTTCACCTATAAGGCCTCCTCTCCCAATCTTTCACTGCTCTTCTCAGCACTTTTCCTTTTCATCCTCACCATGCAATACCTCAATGCACTCTGCAGGCCCAAACCCCCTTCTCATGGTCTCCCTGCCCATTAGGCAACGTCTTTCACCCAGAGTGAATGGTCACAGTCCCCACTCTGACTCACAGTTTCATTTCAGAAGCACCCTGACCTCTCCAGACATTGTCCCACTCTTGTCCTTCGTGCCTCCCACCTTTGTCCCATCTCTAACCTTCCCCGCTTCTCCTCTACAGGTGTTTTTGTTTTCCTACTAATAGTTGTGACAGCTTCAACCTTTCCCAGGCCATGGCCCTGGAGACAAAAGGTGAATGCGTGTGCATCCACTCTAGGATGGACATGCCATCTGAGGTAATGATCCAGTTGCCTGGGCTTCCAGCACCCCCTGCTCTATTTGGTACTGCCTGTGGCTCTCCTAAACACCCAAGACAATCCAAATGCCACCATCCCCTACAATTTGGAGACCCCCTCCAATTTCCTCCGCTGCCCAGAACTGGGGTGGGGGGAACCCAAGTGCTCTGTGCTCTCTGCTTCCCCCTCAACAGGCAGTGAAATGCCTGCAGCGGGCTCTGCAGCCTGTGGCTACTGGGATCGCACTACATTGGGACCTTCCACCTGGCCTGGAGGTGTCAATGATCAGAAAAGCTCCTGCGATGATCTTCCAGGGATACCAGAGCTCCATCTACGCCCAGATCTGTGGGCAAGCACAGGTGAGAGAGAGTGATCCAGGAATCATATGCACTGTGGCAGGGCTTTCTGAAAGCTAAGGGACTCACTCCTTGTCTCACCTTCCCAGCACTGGGAGTCCTGCAGCTCTGTTAGACCTGGGAGAGATCACTATCAGGGCTCTGTGAACCCTACTCTTTCCCCCAGACACCACTACCTCTGCTCCAGCCACGGACATCTACTACTTGAGTAGAGGAGGGAGGGAATCTAGGTAGCCAGGCTGCCTGTGCCCAGCAGATGAACTATTTTGTCTGATTCTTTCCCTTGTGTCACCAGGATGCAGAGGTGGATGAGGGAGCCGTGACCCTTCAGTACCACGTGGGCAAACAGTCCTTTGGTTACACCCTCAGGTTCTCACTGTCCCCATCATCAGATGACAGGTGAGAGAGCAACACTCTTGCCCATGAGGCAGAGCGGCATTGGCAAGGTGTGGAGGAGGGCAGCCGGTGTCCTTCATTTGCCTCCTTCTCACTGTAGCCTGAGGTAGGAAGAGAATCGGAGCATCCAGTGCTCCCCCTCGTCCTCTCTGCCCTGTCCTTGGGAGAGGACCTGGGTGACCATTGCCCCACTCCCCCCTTCTCTTTACTTCACCAGTCCCATGCCCCTCTCCAAGGTGGAACCGAGGACTAACTACCTGACTCCCACCACAGGATGCCTGTTCACCGCATGGCCACGATGCACCTGCTGTGGAAACTGGCCTGGGAGGGGACAAGCAGGGCCAAGAAGGACGTTCAGCAGAGTGCAGTTAAGTCCAGCCTCAGCCTGGGGGTTCCATCCACCTTCACATCCGGTGTGGCAGTACGCATGAAACAGAGGCATGCCTGGTGCCACGGTAAGGCCAGAAACAGTGAGGCTAGGACTGGGAGGGGAAAGTGGGATGTGTTTGTTTGACGCCTCCTCCCCATCTGCAGCTCCTTATCCTGTGGGCCTGACTGCCCTTTTGCCCATCGCTAACACCCACGAGTCTAACCTCCATCTCTCTGCCTCTGTCCCCAGATTCTTTGCCTCCAGACTCCTCCATGTTGTTCTCTCCCTCTTTCAATCTGGTTCCCTGCCAGCTGCTCTGGTTGCGTGGCTCCAGGCCTGTGTGGTTCGAGTCCACCAAGTCATGGGTGGTCCAGAAGTGCCAGTTCTGCCTTGAGATGCTTGGTCGCAAAGGCCCTGACAGTAAGGCACTCACCCAGATTTCAACGTCCTGTAAAGGTAAGGAGAAAATTCTTAGTTCTTAGCTGAGCATTGTCAGAATCACTTGGACTAAGGCTGAACTCTTTTTTCAGCGTTTATCTTCTCACTAGGCTTCCTAATTGTCATTGTGCTGGGGATGGACGAAGTGACAGATAAAGCAAACTCCTACATCTCAGCTCTGGGTTGGAAACTAAGATTCAGATGCCTTAATACTTCCCCGAAGTAACCTTATCCCTGTCTCCAACTGTCCTTAACTCTATAACCAAACACTAAGTTTGCCAAAAAATATCTGCATGTGTCTTTAGCTTTACCCTCGTATGGTTCAGCAAAAAAAATATGGAGCCAGCGAGCAGAGACATAGCTGTTCAGACAGCATCTTCCAGGCTTCCTCTCCTTCCCACCTTCTGCTTGTCCAGGGCTTATCTTCTGATCTCCAAGCATCATCTGCCGGGAAATTCCTGTGATTGCTCTTGATGAGGAGAGTTAAGTTCTGTAGACTCGTGCTGCAGTCATCTCTAATGGTCAGCTTCTGTTGGCTGTTTCCTAATTAGAGAGTGTCTATGCTTAACTGTCTTCAACAGACTTCTAATGGTGGGAGAAGGTGTCGAGCACTTTGTCAGCTGGGTTTGGGAATCAGAGGTGTATTGGGTATGCAAGAACACAGAGCGAGCAAACAGAGACATAGAAGTTGTCTCGGCAGTTAGTGCAGCCTGCTAACCCCTCTGGTGCAGAGAGGTCCAGTAACTAACTGCTCAAGGCTGTGTGGGGCTGAGTGAAGATTGTGCAGCATGTCACATGACACCCTCTCCAGCACTAACTGGTGCATTTGCCCTTGATACATTGGAAGCCCTAGTCCAGGCAGAGCATAAAAGGAAAATAGTGCTGTCTAGGTCTTGAGCTGAAGAGAAAGGTTGGTGTTTCACCCTGGGGCCAGGGCCAAAGTGCCAGCCTCTATGGGAGGCATGTTCTGGACAAGGCTCAGAACTGTTAACTGAACGAGCTAAACGGAAGAAGTGATCACATTGCACACTGTCAGGATGAATGATGAGGAGATTGTCCAGGTCTTTGTGGAAAGTCGGCAGAGAAAAAAGCTTGAGTTATGTGAAGCAAGGAGGATGGGACCTCTGGAGGCCATAGTCAAAATGGGGAAACATGGAGGCTTGTGGCCTCTGACAACAGGGAGAGGCTCCTGCTTGACCTGTAAACCTGCATCTTCAGACTAGGTATATTGCCTGGGCACTGATGAGGATAAACAAGGCCTGTCAGGGGAGGCATCCAGAGCCATTTGAGCCTGAACCTAGTGTCTATGCAGAGGGCAAGGTCATGTGATGGTTACTGGAAACTCGCTCCTACAGGAGATGGAGGCACCCAACCTCACACTTCAGGAGAATGTTGCTCATCACAAGCTGGAGAAGCTGTAGAGACTGCCAAGGTTTGTCTGGCTCTTGGACTATTACCCATTGCTGCTCTTCCATGTGCATAACAATGACACTACCGGAGATAACCCGGAGCATATCCTGTGTGATTATGGAGCCCCGAGGGAAAGGCTGAAGGGTGTGGGAGCCCACATGATGTTCCTCAGTCCTTCCAGTGAACGGGAAAGAATTGGTGGAAATGGACTCATCCTGCAGGTCGACAGCTGGCTACATGGCTGATGTCACAGGCAGCACTTTTACTATAATGACTGCAGGACCCTCTCTGACGATCAAGAGCTACTGAAAAGGATTCATCTGACCATGTGGGACAAAAGTGCCTTTGCAAATAGGCTTGTAAATCTATCAAGGAGGGCTGAAAAGTAGGTGTATAGCCTTGAGGAAGAGCTGCAGTAATCTGTAGAAAAGTGAGGGCACAAGGGTTTGAGCAGAAATGTTTAGGGAAGGATGACAGGGAAGGCTCTCACACATCCCCTGAAAAAGCTGCATGATTTGGGGCCTATTTCAAATGCCTGTACAGAAATGTGTGAAGCATGGGGATCGGAAAGGAGCTGTATAACCAGGATCTCTTTAGGATGATAAAGACCTGGTAGGGTAATTATCAAGCTTGGAGTCCTGTGATGCGTGGATACAGGCTTTTCAGGAAAGATAGGAAGATAAGAAGAATGGGTTGCATTTGATGCAAAGGAATGGCTTGAGCACATGAAGATTTACTGGTTCACCAAGGAAGAGAGCTTGTGAGTAAAGATCATCTGACAGGTCAGCATAGGTGATCTTGTTCCACTGGATCAAGAAGGGGAGGTAGATGAAGCCATCTTTAGTCAGTTGGAGAACACCTCACAGTCACAGATCTTGCTACTCCTGTACAATTTTAAGAAACTCCAATATCTGCCTGAAAGGCCAGGTGCAAGAAATCCAGGAGGTTGTTGTTAATTACTGAAGCCTATTTTGTGATATAGTTGTTTGATGAACCACTTAGGAAAGTTGTTCTGTTTGAACTGCTACTTACAAACAAGGAGGAACTTGTTGAAGACATGAAAGTCGATGGCAGCCTTAGCTGCAGCAATCATGAGATTGTCTTGCTCACCCCTCGGGATCATAAACTCCAAACAGCAGAAATACAATCAAACCAGATGGTTGATCTTGCAGGACCCAATCCTCTGATATCAAGGACGGTCCAGTCCAGTGGCAGCAATTCAAGGAATTGTGCCAGAAGGCCAACATAGATGGACATAGAGCTCCTTAATCAGACCAGATACAAAAAGGAAGTATGCAAAGGAGGAAGTGGAGACAGGTTACTTGAGAGCAATACAAAGGCATTGCCCAGGGGTGTAGAAAGGGAGCATGAATGCCAAAGCTCAGCTGGAGTCTAAATTTGCAGGAGAGGTGAAGGACAACAGGAAAGGCATCTCTAAGCACACTGACAGTGAATGGAAGTTTAAGGTGAGCATGGGCATCTTGCTTAGTGGTGCAGGGGATTCAGTGACAAAGGATGTGGAACAGGCTGTCATAGTCTCAAACTATTTGGGCTCAGTTTTACCCGTTAAGGTTTCCCCTTGGGTCTACCATGTCTCTTGAGTCTCCCAGTAGAGTCTGTATGAGTGAAGCAGTGCCCACAGTGGAAGATAGGAAGCATGTAGGCCAGTTAGACCTACACAACTCCCAGAGATCAGATCTAAGAGTGTCAAAGGAGTTGGCTGATGCCACTGCAAGGCAGTGATTCTATCATCTTCAAAAGATCTAGGCAGCTGAGAGAGGTTCCTGATGACTGCCAAATAGTTGGACATCTCACCCATCTTCAAGAAGGGGAAGAAAATTCTTCAGGGACCTACAGGCCAGTCAGCCTCCCTAAGTTCCTAGGAAGGATACGGAGCAAATCCTCTTAGAAGGACCATTCTGTATGGGTTTATCAAAAGTAAATCATGCCTGACCAACCTCATTGCTTTCTCAGATGAGGTAGCTGGCACTGTGGACAAGAGAAGGGCAGTCGATTCTGTATTAGCATGGCCTTTGACAATCTCTCAAAGTCTCCTTGTCATCAGATTGATGAGGTATTGGCTGGGGTAAGTGAACAATAAGGCTAGTGGAAAATTGGCTATCCTGCTGGGCTCAAAGAGCAGCTATCAGCAGTTCAAAGTCCATCTGGTGGCCAAAAACCAGTGCAATACCAGAGGGATTGCTCATGGAAACAGTACTCATTAATGACCTGGACATTAATGAAGTGTGCACTCCTAGCAAGATTATCACAGAATCACAGAATTTCTGAAGCTGGAATAGACCATCAATATCATCAAGTCCAGCCTATGACCCAACACCATGACATCAGCTAGAGCATGTCACTAAGCGCCACATCCAATCTTTCCTTAAACACCTCCAGGGATGACGACTTCACCACCTCCCCTGGCAGTCCATTCCAGTGTCTAATCACCCTTTCCTTGAGGAAGTGCTTCCTAAGATCCAACCTAAACCTCCCCTGGCGCAGCTTCAGGCCATGCCCTCTTGTTCTGTCACTGGTTGCCTGGGAGAAGAGCCAGACCCCCACCTGACTACAACTTCCCTTCAGGTATTTGTAGAGAGTGTCCTCTCTGAGTCTCCTCTTCTCCCAGATGAACAACCCCAGCTCCCTCAGCCTCTCCTCATAAGACTTTCCCTCCTGTCCCTTCACCAGCCTCATCACTCTCCTCTGGACCTGTTCCAACACCTCAATATCCTTCTGGAAGTGAGGGGCCCAGAACTGCACACAGTACTCAAGGTGAGGCCTCACCAGTGCCGAGTGCAGGGGGAGAATTACATCCCTAGTCCTGCTGGCCACACTATTCCTGATACAAGCCAAGATGCCATTAGCCTTCTGTGCCACCTGGGCACACTGCTGGCTCATGTTCAGCTAGTTGTCAAGCAGTGCTCCCAGGTCTGTCTCTGCCAGGCTGCTCTCCAGCCACTCATCCCCCCATCTGTAGCATAGCATGGAGTTATTGTGGCCAAAGTGTAGGACCTTACACCTGGTCTTGTTAAACCTGGCCTCAGCTCATTGACTCAGCCTGTCCAGGTTCCTCTGCAGCATCTCCTGACTTTCCAGCAGATCGACACTCGCCCCCAACTTAGTGTCATCCGCGAATCTACTAACGGTAGGCTCGATCTGGTTGCATCCAGATCATCAGTAAAGATGTTGAATAGAACTGGGCCCAGTACTGGTCCCTGGGGGACACCACTGGTCACCGGACACCAGCTCGATGCAGCATCATTCACAACCACTCTCTGTGTCTGGTTGTCCAGCCAGTTTTTAACCCAGCCAAGGGTGCACCTGTCCAAGCCATGGGCTGCCAGCTTTTCCAGGAGGATGCTGTAGGAGACTGTGTCAAAGGCTTTGATGAAGTTTAGGTAGACCACATCAACAGCCTTCCCTTCATCTATCAGACAGGTCACCCAGTCACAGAATGAAATCAAATTCATTAGGCAGTACCTTCCTTTCCTACACCCATGCTGGCTGAGGCTGAGCCCCTGGTTGTCTCCTGGCACTCCGGATGATCTGCTCCATAACCTTGCTAGCCACCGAGGTCAGGCTGATAGGCCTATAGTTTTCTGGATCCTCCTTCCGGCCCTTCTTGTGGATGGGCGTCACATGGCCAACCTCCAGTCATCTCGGACCACCCTGGTTAGCCAGGACCGGTGATAAATGATGCAGAATG
Source organism: Ceryle rudis (assembly GCA_033439905.1). Lineage (NCBI taxonomy): Eukaryota > Metazoa > Chordata > Aves > Coraciiformes > Cerylidae > Ceryle > Ceryle rudis. The sequence continues at coordinate 10,920 of JAAGNO010162741.1, forward strand.
GCTTAGCCAGCTCTTGTGCCAACTCCCTAAGCACCCTAGGATGAATCCCATTCGGACCATAGACTTGTTAGGATCTGAGTGGCACAGAAGGTCACTAACTACTTCCTTCTGGATTTCAGGAGGGTTGTTCTGCTCCCCATCCCTGCCTACCAACTCAGGAGCCCAGCTGCCCTGAGGATAGTCAGTCTTTTTGTTAAAGACTGAGGCAAAGAAGGCATTGAGCACCTTGGCCTTTTCCTTGTCTTTCGTTATTGTGTTCCCCCCTTCATCCAGTAAGGAATGGAGATTTTCCCTGGCCCTCCTTTTGTTTTTAATGTATTTATAAAAATACTTTTTATTATCCTTTGCAGAATTGGTCAGCTTAAGTTCCAATTGAGCCTTTGCATCTCTAATTCTCTTTCTACATCACCTTGCAATATGTCTTTAAATGCTTCCTGGTTTACCTGCCCCTTCTTCCAAAGTTGATATAATTTTTTTTTTTTTTTTCCCCCCTGAGTTCCTGCAAAAGCTCCCTGCTCAACCAGGCTGGTCTTCTACCCTGCCGGCTCATTTTTCAGCATGTAGGGACAGCCTGCTCCTGTGCCTTCATAATTTAATTCTTAAAGTAAGCCTCCTTTCTGCTGCATTATACTTCCAGCAGACATCTGGTAGGTTAGTGAACTCGAGACCTCTCCAAGTTGTTGGAAGAATATCTCATCAGTGTCTTTATTCTGGTCGGGTGGTCTGTAGCAGACTCCCACCAGGATATCCTCCTCATTGGCCTTCCCCTTCATCCTTATCCATAGACTTTCCACCTTGGTGTGTCTAACATTGAATTCAAGACAAGTCAAAACACTGCTTAACATATAACGCTACCCCTCCACCTCTCTTTCCTTGTCTATCCCTTCTAAAGAGCCTGTAGCCATCCATTGCGG
>JAAGNO010162742.1:0-11768 GCA_033439905.1 Ceryle rudis
CAACCCGCCTGGACCCTGCGCTGCTGGGCCCCCTGCTCTGGGTGCCCCTGCTGGATGGAGCAAGGGGGTGGCACCAGAGCATCTCCAGAGGGCCCTTCCAACTCCTTACCATTCTGGGATTCTGGGAAAGCAGCTTCCAATAGTCACCTCTTAACACCATCATCAGGAAATTAGAAGCTTTGTAAATCAGCCCATCACCCCCTCACTGATAATTCCATTTTCTTCATGGGAGAGACCTCAGTGAACAGAGAAGGGCTTGGAGATGTGTCAGGGTGTGCTAGAGACCGGTCATCCTTGTTATTCCCATTCACCCTGGGTGGACCATCTCTCTCATTTCCCTCTATTTCTCTTTTACACTCCATATTTTCTCAGTATTTGCCAGGCTGTGAATTTCTCTACCATGTTCCTCAGTTTAAAAACAAAAGCAAACCCTCATAAATCCTGCTGTGTTTGCAGGAGCTGTCGAAGGAGGCTACTTCTAGGAGCCGTGTTTCACATGGCTTCATCCAGGCGCTTTTTCCTCCGCTGTAATTCACAGAACATTTTGATTCACAATTAAGCCCTTTTCTGTGGTGCAATCTTCTCCTTCTGCTTTGTCACGTTCCTTTCATCGTACAGCCCTGTCTTGGATGTTTACCTCTGTTTTAATTTGTTTTCCACAAAATAGATTGGGGCTTTTTATCTCCTTGTTTTGTTGGTTGGTGGTTTGTTGTGGTTTGGGGTTTTTTTTTTTCTTTCTTTTCAGACTGTATCTGAAGCTGTGTTTAATTCTCAGAGCGAATCCGAAGCTCGGCAGAGGTTCCTTGTTCAAAGCAGGTCTTTGGCTGTGCAAACAGCAGCAAGTGACATTTATTTAATCAGTCTCCATCAAAAATGAAAGTTTATTGTCAACAGTTCCTCGGTGGTGTTCAGATCCTTGCCGTGCAGAGCTGCGTTGGTGTCTGGATCAGTGTTTATCTGGTAGCAAACATTGGTGCAGGGAAAGAGAGGAGGAGATGGCTCTTAAAGCCAGCAGGTTGCACACCTTCATAAGTCAGGCTGATCACAAAACAACTGTGAGCTGAAAATGTGAAGCAACCATGAAACCAAGCAGAGATGGCAGAACAAAAGAGTAATCCCAGGAGAGATGGGAAAGCTCTGGTCCTGTTCTGTTACCAGCTCAAATACAGCCTACAGCTCTGGTTCCAAGTGAATGGAAACCAGAAGGGATGCAGAGAGTTGCTTTTGTCCAGGGCTGTCCCAGTCTGCCCAGGACAGTGGTGGAGTCCCTGTGATCCCTGGAGGGGTTTCAAAGCCCCCTGTGGAGCTGTGGTGCTGAGGGCCAGGGGTCAGTGGTGCCCTGGCAGTGCTGGGTTAATGGTTGGACACGATGATCTTAAAGGTCTTTTCCAACCAAAATGTTTCTATGATTCTGTTATTCTGGCCATGAGCCAGCAAGGTGCAGTCACAGCCCAGAAGCCAACCCTATCCTGGGCTGCATCTGAAGCGGCGTGGGCAGCAGGTCAAGGGAGGGGATTCTTTCCCTCTGCTCCCCACCTGCAGTACTGGGTCCATCTCTGGAGTCCTCGCTACAAGAAGGACGTGGACCTGTTGGAGTAGGTCCAGAGAAAGCCACAAAAATGATCCAAGGGATGAAACAGCTCTTCTATGAGTGCAGGCTGGGAGAGCTGGGGGGGTTCAGCCTGCAGAGGAGAAGGCTCCACCTGGGGAGACCTTCTGGGGGCCTTTCAGGACTTCAAGAGGCCTGTCAGAAAGATGGGGAGGGACTTTTGAGCAGGGCCTGTTGTGGGAGGACAAGGGGTGGTAGGTTTTAACTAAAAGAGGAGATTTAGACTAGACAGAAAGAACTTTCTTATGCTGAGGGTGGTGAGATACCTGTTAGAGAAAGGATGTTTTGAAGGAGCCAGCAGGAGTAGAAAGCTGACCAACATGAACACATCACAGAGGTCTATACTCAAGGCCATGGGACACAGGGCTGGTGGGGATTTGGCTTGATGATCCAGAAGATCCCTTGTGATCCCATTATTTAATTGAAGTGGAAGTTGTCTAAGAGGGGCTGCCTGATTTCAGATGTTGCTGATCATCCTGTGCAGGAAGTCACCTCTAAAGTGCTGCTTGAACAAGGACTCAGAACTCTGATATCTGGGATACTCTTCCTCTAATTAGGGCAGAATATATGATAACAGCCTGTTTCTCTTTTTAGCAAAGCTACTTCTTTAGCTCGAGTGGCAGCGATTTGTGTTGCACAGGAGGATGGTCAGGGTTCAGGCACTGTGATAAAATACATAAGGGGTAAAGGCTGAAGAGTTAGAGCTGCATTGACTCGTCTTCCAAGAGAGAACATGCTCTCGACGTTGGGATAAACTCAAGCTGGTTTTATGAAGATGCTCTTGTGGTTGGGATAAGCTGAAGGTGGGTTTATAAAGATGCTTTTGTGGTTGGATAAGCTCAAGGTGGTTTTATAAAGATCCTCTTGTGGTTGGGATAAACTCAAGGTGGGTTTATAAAGATGCACTTGTGGTTGGGACAAGCTCAAGGTGGTTTTATGAAGATGCTCTCATGGTTGGGATAAACTCGATGTGTTTTTTAAAGAGTTCTCAGTGGGAGGGAAACAGCTGGTCCATGACCAACTCATGCCTGTTGCCTGCTTTTTAGCTGCTTTGCTGCTTAAGACCTGTGTTTAATTAACAAGAATCAAGAAAACTTCCCAGATGTCTACGAAGGGATGGGGTCAGGCAAAGACTCAATTGAGATTACACGAGGAAGTCTGTGGTGACCAAAAAAGACCATCTTTCCCATTGGTGCCGTGCTCTTTTCTCACTCCGAGCAGAGCAAGATAAATGTTGCTGGATTCTGCAGCTACAGAAATACTCATCACAGAGCAATATCTTCCCAAGCAAATGTGTTCTGGTGGTTGATTAAACCCCTCAGATCCACTTTGGAGTTTAATCAATTGCAGAAGCACTTTGTTGCTTCATACACTCCTGAATTACAGACGTTAGTGCTCAGCCAGAGGTGGGAAAGAACACAAGTATTTAGGCTGGAAGCAAACAAGATGCTGCGCTTGCTAAAGCCATTTGATGGAAGTATCTCACAAATTTATGCTGTTTTCTCTTGCTAGCCATGTCTCCTGGCCAGGACAGCCATGTCAGCATGGAACACCTTCCTGCATCTGAACAGATCCTACAAACCCTGAGTGAGCTGGCCAGGTCTTTTCAAGAGATGGCTGACCGCTGCCTTCTGGTCCTGCATTTGGAAGTCAGGTAAAAGCCCTGAATTCCAGTATTTCAGCTGAGCTCAAGAGGCTGTAGGTTAAGGTTGTTTCCAGACTACTTATTATGGCACCTGAGAAGGATACACCTGCCTGCTGCAGCATCAGAAGTCAGCCCAGAAATGCCAGATCCTACCACCACAGGTGGCCCTATGTGGGACGGAGGCAGGATACACCGAAAGTGGAATTTCCTAAGGAAGTCGGTATCTTACATGTCAGAGAATAGGAAAAATGTGGGGTTTATCCTTAGAAAATTGCACAATGCTGTTTTAATAGTCTAACAGGTGTCCACACATTTATTAGCTGCTGCATTTTGGATTGCAAATAGGAGCTTTTTCTTACTCCTTTTTCAAATAGTCACAGAAACTGGGAAACCAGCTGGATTTTTCTCAAGGGTTGGCTAATTTTCTGATGTCTCTGACAGCACATGCAATGATCAAAGGCAGCAAATCTCTTTCTTCAGGCTGCCAGCTGTCCACTCTGGGGCTGGGAAGACAGTTTTCCCTTCTGCATTGTATCGGACAGGTGTATTTTCATTGCTTCTCTTCTCTCTGAAGCATCAAATAGAAGCGGATGTCAGAGACAGGCAATGAGACTTGATGGATCATCAGTTTGTTCTGCTGTGACATATCCTGAGCCATATTGTGTCCTTGTGTACGTAGGCAGAACTCTGGTGAAGTCACCATGTAGCTTTAAAAAAAAAAAACCTACCACAAAACCCACACATTAGTTATTGTCAGCAGTCCTTCAACCCGCTATCCATCATCCACCAGCCACTTGATTGCCAGCACCACAGATGAGCTGGGCTTTGAAGGATTCAAAGAAGAGATTGTTAAGATATGGAAATGGAGCAGCTTTCCAGCTGCGATGTAATGTGAGGTAATGCCTGAGCTAAGCCAGGCTCCTGATACGGGCACCAGCCTGAATGGGTTTCTGGCCTCCATCCTCTGATGCCCTCCATTACACTTGGGTTAAGCAGAAATAAGTGCAATTGTAGTTCAGGGAAAAAAAAATTGCTGGCCTTTTAGAGCAGACCATTGCCCACCTCCTCTAGAGCTTCCTTCAGGAGCCCCCAGTTTGATGCTGTAAATGCACCAAGTCACGTTATCGTGTGCAGCGGGTGGAAGGAGTCACAGAATGGTAGGGGCTGCAGGGGACCTCTGGACATCATCCAGTCCAACCCCCCTGCCAAGGCAGGTTCACCTAGAGAAGGTCACACAGGAACACGTCCAGGTGGGTCTTCAATGTCTCCAGAGATGGAAAGGAGGGAGAAAAAGAGATGCTAACAACCAGAAAAATCCCCTTCAGAGCGGGATCTTCCTCGTATTCATCACTCTGCATTTGCAGCCGCTGAGGAAAAACCCAGTCCCTCTGGTGGGGTTAACTGGTGGGTTTCTCTGTGACTCCTACGCCCCATTTCCAAGGTGGATAGTACAAGGTGTATTCATTCAAGGAACCCTGTGCTTTAAACAGGCACTCAGGGAAAGGTTGTAAAGAGCCTGGGAATTTACCCTGCCTCTTGCTATTGCAGGTGCAGCCGAAGAAAACACCGGCAAACAGCAAAGTGCATTCAAGATGATGCAATTATCCCCTCATCTTTCTCCTCATTAGGACCCCCAGTTCATTCACAGCTTTGCCAGATGCAGGTTGGCACCAGCCCAGCATTGGCTTCTCCTCCCCCAGTTCTGTGTGGGCATGACCTGAGGACAGCGATCGTGGATTTAAATCTGCTGCCTTAGGGGAGATCTATTGGCACATTCAGATCATTAACCATTTCTTTTATTACAAATAACCGTGGAGCTTTAGAGGGGGTAGACGTGACATTTTGGGACATCATTTAGTGGTCATAGCAGTGCTGATGGTTGGACTTGATGATCTTTGAGGGCTTTTCCAACCTTAATGATTCTATAAATTGAACTTCCTCATGATGGCCACCTCAAGGTTGTTTTCCAGGACAGGGGACATGAAAGCCAGGACATATATGTCACAGCTTCTCCCAGCCCAACGCAACTCCTCACTGTTTGGGCAAGTCTGGTTGTGTTAATCCTGAGTTATGCTTCAAATACAAGGGACACTTCACCCAGGCTGTGGTCTGGTTGTGTTTTCTTGACAGATGAAATACAGAAAAACCCCACCAACCTCCTGTCCCCATAAGTGATGTGAGTGAAACTCAAGTATTACAAAAGTAGAAGGAGCTTTGCTGTCGACTTTCTTGGACATAGAACTTGCCTTCATAGTTTTGAGAGAAATTACTTAATTCCAGTTTTTTTCAGAATCGTTAATAGGTGATCTAAGTGCACTGAATTTCTCCTTCGGTGGAGAGATGATGGTTGAGCACGTTGCCTACAGCCCTACCAGGCCGGTGATCAGAAAAAAAAAAAGAAGTTGCCATAGTGTTAAGTGCTTGGGAATAAACACAACCTTGGCCTGCTAATTATTGCTTCATGTCCCCCACCTCACTCCTTCTGCCAGTTCTAAGTTCTTTGAGCATCATTGTGGAAGAGCTGCTGAACTGGCATGTGTGAAGTTGGAGAACTCAATGCAAAGGTGTTTTACTGGGATGATGTAGGTCGGATCTGTTAGGTGGCAACACTTTGCATATCCACCAATAAAGACGTGGAGATGTGGTGCTGAGGGATGTGGTTTAGTAGTGACCTGACAGTGCTGGGTTAATGGATGGACTTGATGATCTTGAAGGTGTCTTCCAACCAGAATGATTCTAGTCTATGATTCTATTTTAACATCTGGGTTGTTTCATTTCTAACATCTCTCTTCTGTCTTGCAGAGTTCATTGCTTCCACTACCTGATCCCGCTGGCTAAGCAAGGGAACTATGCCATTGTCGCCAACGTGGAGAGTATGGACTATGACCCTCTTGTTGTCCGACTCAACAAGGACATCAGTGCTATTGAGGAAGCCATGAGCGCCAGCCTCCAGCAGCACAAGTTCCAGTATATTTTCGAAGGTCAGGCATTTTCCATAAGAGTTTGGTTCTTAGGAAATGATGTCTTGTTCTCATCCCAAAGCTCAACAGTATTCCTTATTAGGAAAAATGTCTTCATGGAAAGGGTTGTTAAGGGCTGGCCCAGGCTACCCAGGACACTGACGGAGTCCCCATGATCCCTGGAGGGGTTTCAAAGCCGTCGAGATGTGATGCTGAGGGACATGGTTTAGTGGTGCCTTGCCAGTGCTGGGGGAACGGTTGGACTCGATTATTCCTGGAAAAGGTTGTCCAGGGCTGTCCCAGGCTGCCCAGGGCAGGGGTGAAGTCCCCATGATCCCTGGGGGGGGGGCTTCCAAGCCCCCTGTGGAGCTGTGGTGCTGAAGGACATGGTTTAGTGGTGCCCTGGCAGTGCTGGGTTAACATTTGGACTCAGTGATCTGAAAGGTCTTTTCCAACCAAAACTTACCTTCTGCGGGTAAGGCCGACTCTGGTACTGTTGTCACCTACAGCAGGTTGATAAGTGAGACCTTTGCAAACACAGGGCACTCAAAAACCTTGTTGCTTCCAAACCATTTCTGAGCGTATCTGGCTGAATAGGAGCAATGGGCCCATGCTGAGCAGGAAAGCAGTAAGTTGATGGTTGATGTACATGCAGGACGGTTCTTCCTCGGGAAGCCGCAGGGCACGTGTATACATTAGGAGCACATCTCTATCACAGCGCAGTTCCTACCCAAAGTGTAGCCATTCCATTTCTAAAATTAAATTTAGAGAACATTAGTTCTTCTGATGTCTCATCTGTCGTGATTACCTTGGAGAACATAAATCACGTCTTGGTTCATCTCCCCTGTATTTATTTGTGGTGCTGACGCACAGTTCCCTTGCCTGCGTGCCATCCTTTTGATGTGGTGGTTGTTCAAAGTCAGGAGAAGGTGGGGACTGGAGATGCAACCATTGCCCAGTATAATATGTCATCAGGAATGAAGGCTTTGCAAGCCTGGCCTAGCCTTATTTTGGCCACTGCTTACTGGTCCTAGAGGAGGCTTTCACTGTGTGCTTCCCCCCCTGCCCGTGGAGCTACTGATGGAGCATTTTTTAATCAGTTGTTTTCTGAGCTGTGTGAATCTGTGGCAAACCGAGTGATCACCAGCATGTTGTAGAGCCCCTCTTACAGCTCAGGTCTTCCATGTGTGTTTGAGGAGACCATGAAATGGCTCCACACAGAGCCACGGGGAGCATTCATATCTCACTGAACTATAAGGGTGATCTTCATGCTCATGGTCTTCATGAAATGTAGGCACCTCTTAAGCCCAGTTTGGGGATTTACATGTTCCCTGTACTGGTTGCCTGGCCATGAACACATTTTCTTAATTCAGGCTTTTAATCAATGTCTAGTCTCATACAGACCAGTGTACTGAGAGAATCAGGCTGGGTTTGTTGCTATTTGGAATACGACATGAATGGAGACGTGATTTTGGGGGTGGATGCAACATTTAGCACCCAGCTGTGTCCTTCAGCAGCAAAGGGAAGATGGAGACATCATTCAAACACAAGAAACTGTTCAGCTCTGATCAGAGGGAGGTTGCACATCAAGTGCATTGAAATGAAGCTAGTTCCTCCTCTTGCAGACTGTGAGTTTTCTGGGGAAAAACACCACCATTGATAACAGATTAAAATACCCTCGTTCTGCGGGAGTAGTAGTGGGACAGAGAATCATAGAAGCGTTAAGGTTGGAAAAGACTTGTAAGATAGAATCATAGAAGGTTAGAAAAAAACCTTCAAGATCATTGAGTCCAGCCATTAACCCTGCTCTGCCAAGTCTACCACTAAGCCATATCCACAAGCGCCACATCTAGACGGCTTTTAAACACCTCCAGGGATGGTGACTCAACCACCTCCCTGGGCAGCCTGTTCCAATGCCTGACAACCCTTGCAGTGAAGAAATTTTTCCTAATGTCCAGTCTAAACCTCCCCTGGTGCAGCTTGAGGCCATTTCTTCTTGTTCTATCACTAGTTACTTGTGAGAAGAGACCAGCACCTACCTCTCTACAACCTCCTTTCAGGTAGTTGTCAAGAGCAAAGTCTTCCCTCAGCTTCCTTTTCTTCAGACTAAACAACCGCAGCTCCCTCTGACGCTCCTCAGAAGACTTGTTCCCCAGGCCCTTCACCAGTTTAGTTGCCCTTCTCTGGACCTGCTTCAGCACCCCAATGTCTTCTATTGAGATGCCCAAAACTGAACACAGTACTGGAGGTGTGGCCTCACCAATGCCAAGCAGAGAGGGACAATCACCTCCCTGTTCCTGCCAGGCACTCTATTTCTAATAGAAGCCAGGAAGCCGTTGGCCTTCTTGGCCACCTGGGCACACTGCTGGCTCATGTTCGGCTGCTTGTCGATCAGCACCCCCAGGTCCCTTTCTGCTGAGCAGCTTTCCAGCCACTCTTCTCCAAGCCTGTAGCATTGCGGGGGGTTTAAGATCATCAAGTCCACCCATCAACCCAATGCTACCATGACCACTAAACCATTGCTCTGCCCAGGAAGAAAGAGGGAGTGAAGCAGATGTTGTGCAAAGCCTAATTATAAATCTGGAAAGATCAGTGGCAATGATAATGCACCTTTGAGTTTTCATAGTGTTTGGGGGCAGTTTTGTATTGTTACTGAAGAAGGAAACCCTGAGGAAAGTACTAAAATGCACAGGGAAGATCCTGAGGGCTGCTTCCAGGTGCAGTTCCAGTGTATCTCCTGTTCCAGTTCATATGTACCACTTAACAGTGTTCATTCATGGGTTTAATGATGAATTACTGTCACTAAATATCTTCCTCCTGTGATTGAACTGTTTGTGTCCCCCCTCACCCTCACAGGTTTGGGCCACCTTATTTCCTGCATTCTTATCAACGGCGCCCACTACTTCAAGCGCATCAGTGAGTCTGGCATCAAGAAAATGTGTAGGAACATCTTCATCCTCCAGCAAAACCTGACAAACATCACCATGTCACGTGAGGCTGACCTGGACTTTGCGAGGTGAGCAGAGAGCTCCACGTTTTGTTCGTTACTCTTGTGCTGTCCACATGTACAGAGGTAGCTCCTTCCAAAAGTTTCATGACTCGTGCGTGGACCTGGATGGACGTCAAGTTAAACCCATCAAAGTTAATTGTAATAGTCACTTTCCCCCTTTGTTGAGCAACACTCAGAGCAACATGAATCACTTGAGCTTTGCATGAGCTCTGAGTGTAGGTCCCACCAAAGCGTCCATGCTTTGGGATTCCTGTTGGTGTCGTTCTCCTAAGACCAAAACCCAGGCAAGGAAAAGCTTCTAGGTATAGATCTTGCATGGAACTTAAACTGGATGAATCTGGGGCCTGGATTCATGCCCAGATAAGTAATGCTTTGATTTGTTGAAGGCTTAAACTTTTAGCAGCCCACCAAGAGCAGTGTTTGTGAACCTCAGGGGTTCCAGATGCTGTCTCCCTTCGAGTTCTGTTGCTCTTGAAACAGTAGTAATAGCGAAATCAAACCCAAGCTGGACATGATAGACCCCGTGCAAGTTTCTCACCCGTCTTGCTGCTTTATTCACAAAAAGGGGGGTTGTTCGTGGAAAAAGCAAACGGGTAGAAGCAAACACTCACCAGTGCGTGCTTGGCACACGGACCTTTGGTGCTGACTAGAAAAAGCTGCATTGGCTGATCCTTTTTGGCAGCAGCTGGTTCAGCAATGGGCAGCTGAGCCCAAGAAATAGCCAAAGGAAGAGTCTGGAACTTGCAAATTAAGGCACATAGATCAAACAATAAGATTTTTAGCGTGATGCTCGATTTTGACCCGTCACAAACACTGGCAATCGCGGATGTCATCGTTTGGCCATCGCTCTTGGGGAATGAATTACGGGAGAAGCACGACTCCCTCGGATGAGGGAGAGGAGGTGGGACTGAGTGCCTCATTTATTTGGGCTCTCATATGGGGACTGATCTCATTATTGAATTAGTTTCTTCATAATAACATTGACATGGGGAAGTTATGAATGCAAAGGCCTGGAGGAGGGGGAGAGAGAAAGATCCATTACTAACTCTCCAAGGAATAGAGTTCCCAAATTCAATCTTTCCTTTTTTAAATGATTTTTTTTTTGTCCCTCTGTTGAAATGCTAAATAAATTAGCCTAGTTTTTTTTGGCAGGCAGAATATAACTTGAGCGTGTGCTGACAGCAACTGGCACACCAGTAATGAAACGCTGACCGGGCGCAGTTGGAGGCTGGCATGGCACGGCTGGCTGCTTCCTGGAGAGGTCTTTGTGGTAAGGGCTGAAGAGCTGTGGAGCTCTGACTCTTAGCGCTGCACAATTTGAGGTGGAGTTTGAAGGGAAGGCCGAGGAGGTAACGTGTTCCTCACTCCCGATCTTGCTGGGTGGGTGATACACCAGACCAGCAGTTTTCACAGCATCAAACACATTCCAGATCTCTTTATATAGGAGTTAGGTGGGAAATAGGTTTTCTCCTGATCTGCTGGAGTTGTTGGGTGCCATCATCAAGAGCTGTGGAGCTCAGAAGAGACACCAGAGCTTGATGCACAGCAGCATCAGCTGCCTTGCAGTACCTGTGATGTGGATTTCTTCCTGTAATATAAATTCAACAACATTTCTTTTTAGCTTTCATGAACTGCATCGCTTCCCTCTTTCTTTTGGGGCAGATTTCTGTGATCTAGAGAGTAGATTTTATTCTTTGTTCTTCAGACAACTCCTGAATTTTTATTCTCCAGCTCCTCCTTTTACATAGACAAGGCATCTCATGCATCCAAACCTTGCCCTGCTCACCTGAATTTACAACTACTCGAGCAAGTTCTCATCTTACCCCAGGGACTCCAGTTGCTGAGGTCTATTCAAACTATAAAATAAACATAACAGTTCACCCCCAGAAAGCATAAAATAACATCAGCGTAGGATAAAAGTGATTTGTACTGCTGTGATATAGCTCATGTAGGAATCTGTAAATGCTTTGCGCAGTAGCTAACTATCAGTTTTGGCTTTTCAAAGATGAGAAATGGAGAGCAAGTGGTTGTTTCATGTACGGGAGCAGTGGCAGAGCTGATGGAGAATTACTGCTCTTCCTACCCCACTACACCTCCTGGAAACTGGGGTAATTCCCTCCCTGCTTCACTTCTCCAGGGAACTGGGTGATCAATGCTGAGTGGGAGAGGAGGTTTCTGAAGTGGGTCTAACACAGCCTGGGGAATTACTGCCCCACCTCTGGTCTTTCCATTTCCCCCGTGCAAAATAATTCAGCATTTATTGTAATTTCTTTCGGGAACTTGATGACAAGTCATGGGCTCCATTGATCAGTAAGAGCTCCCCTTAGTCTGGAGAAAAGGAGGCTCAAAGGGAGACCAACACAAACTATTCTTAAAATCGTATGATTCTATGATTTTAAGCCCACCAGCATCCTGGCTGTGTCAGGACTGGTGTAGCCAGCAGAAGCAGGGCAGGGACCGTCCCCCTGCACTGGGGAGGCCGCCCCGGGAATCCTGGGCTCAGGTTTGGGCCCCTCCCTCCCAGCAGGACCTGGAGGGGCTGGA
>JAAGNO010162743.1:0-11762 GCA_033439905.1 Ceryle rudis
TTGACAGAGCTCTGAGCAACCTGCTCTAGTTGAGGATGTCCCTGCTCTCAGCAGGGGGTTGGACTAGATGACCTCTACAGGTCCCTTCCAACCCAGATATTTCTATGTTTCTATGTTTAGTGAATCTTAGTTAAAACAGTTTACAGATGGACAAAGGAATTCTTTTGAAGGGATGGCAAATCCTGCTGGGTTAGTGGGTTAAAAAGCAGAAAATAAAGCAATTTTAATTAAATATTGCCTCTTGTTTTACAAGCTTTCAGTACCAAGCTCGAAAGAAACCAGACAGTTTTCTGGATAGGCAATGAATATAACATTCAGAAATATATATATAATAGTCATAAATTTTTACTTACAGCCTCTGCTTTTCTCCTTTTGCAGAATCTGTGAAAACTAATATCAACCAGTTCCTGACAGGGGGCTGGTAAGCATAGAAGATAGCTTCAAGGAGAAGTAGCACTAGCAGGGATAATTCAAAGCCAGTGGGAAGGTAGGCCAATGACTGAGAAAAGATGACAACCCAGGCTTTCAGAAAAGGAGGCAGCAGAGTTGTGGTGTTTTTTAAATTAAGCATATGATTCACAAGCTCGCTGACATTTTAAGTCTTACTTCTAATAAACATGAACAAGTATATCTAGAACATCTCTACCACAGTCAGAATAAGATGTAGTTCCCTCAATGTTCTTTCTGGCCCTTCCTGTAGATGGGCATCACATTTGCTAACTTCTAGTTAACTGGGACCTCCCTGGTTAGCCAGGACTGATGATATACAGTGGAAAGATGCTTCAGCTTTCTGCTGTATGGTCAGTTCTTCGGTCTTCTTACAATTTGATTGCTTGAAAGAAATGAGACTGAGTGCCAGGAGACCTGAGATATGTGAAAAAAAAGGGCATATGCTGCTTCACTGATACTTCACAGTATCACTGGAAGTGGATGGCAGCTTTTTAAGATTTAATTGGAGCTGCTATCCTAATCTTTTCAGTCTCTCAGCACCACTATGGATAGTCCCTGTAAAATTTTCATTTCACAGCTCTAGATTCTATTGACATGTAACCAAGAAAACATTTACTAAGGAAAGGATAGTTGGAAACTTTCAAAAGTTTTCACTCCGTCTGATAAAGTTTAGTCCTCACAGACTTTAAAAAAGTTGGAGCTTCATTTGTAGTCCAAATGTGCTTTCATTACAATCAAAAACATTTCCAGAATTATTCTATTCAAATTCACAGGATACTTAAAAAGGATATAAGGATGTACAAGGATTTCAGAGATAACATAAGTTCATAGCAATTCATGATGATGTGAGACAAGGCTTTCTGGGATTGCTGGAAATACTGGCTAATCATTACCAGACAAGAAATTCTTCAGATGACTTAAACAAGTGACAGATCAATGAACCCATTTAAAAATGTGATGGTCAGTACTAAAATAATTTTTATGCATACATTTTATTCTTTATATAAATCTACATCTACATGAAAACATCTGCAAATAAAGACCTTTGAAATGTTAATTTCTAATGAACATTTCAAATTTGATATTAATTTCTAATTTTTGTTCATTTCTAATTCAGCAATTCTAATTAAAACATTTTTAACTTTAGATATACACCCACAGTTTTGTGAAAATATCAGTGTATACATAAATACTTTTGTTAAACTAGGTCACTATTCTTTCAGTACATTGAAACAATCTAAAAAAAAAAAAAAAGAGTAAAAGAAAATTACACATTATTCTCACCTGGTTGAGAGTCTAGAAGAAGGCCTTTTTTACAGTTCCTACCATGATGATATGGGGATCCAATCCAGAAAACCTGCCTAGCACTTGCATACCTTAAGCAAAAAAAAAAAAAATCATCACAATCTATAACTGTTTAATCTGCTGATCACATGTGAAACTCCAGTAAAGCATTGTAAATAAACACAAGAATAATAGCAAACCATATGAAAACATTTTTAATATCACAAAAACTTCAGAAGAAACACCTAAAACTTCTAGAGTCACAAAAATATATTCCGGAGTTTATAATTAGAACTTGTGGCTAGTATAGCAAGCTAAAATTTTCTGATTTTAAGCAAGCTGAAAACTGGAAAAAACCAAAATACGCACACGCACACACTTCCAGCCTTTAGGTATTGCCACTGAGTTCTCTACAGAGTTACTGTTTTCCTGTTCTTACGTCTTGTTGCTTTCTGTCACAAGTTAGGCAAACTGTTACCTCATTGGAGCAGGAACCACCCACTAAAATGGCTATTTAGTAGGTTTGGGGTTTTTTGTGTTTTGTTTTGAAGATGGCATCTCCTGTGGCATTGATGTCTAGTCAATTTTGAAATTAAAAGTGATAAATATCATCCACAACTAGTTACTTTGATATAAATGGTATACATACGCACTTACTGAGTCGGACGTAGTGTACATCCAGAGACAATAACCACATTAAACAGCTTTAAAATTAAATAGGATTCAGGTTTAGAATAGTGCAGAGAAAATAATGTCTTAGCCTATGTCTCAGCCCTAATACCATGTGATTTCTAGAATATCCCTTTCTGGATTTATAGATTTCTCAACCTTAATAAAGTACTCCACAACTGGTTTAGGTTTTGCTTGGTTAGTTGATTGTCATTTTATTTTTTAATAAAAATGTTTAAAACCTCTCCAAGAGCACTAGACACACTATTAACACTCACACAGGACAACCCGTTCCACCACCACATCTCCCCAGAAATACTGTGATAAGGTATATGTCTAAGGGAAAGCTGCCTTCTCACACAAAGATTGCCTCATAGGTTCTTCAGGGTATCTCCCTTAGCCAAGAGTATTTGCTCCTAGCTATTATTTCAACTGTCTCATCACTTGTGTTTGAGTAACAGATGCAGTGTTGCAAATACTTTCTTCAAATGTAATCAGGGAGGTTTCTCTTAGGCCTCCCACAATGTTGTACCTCTACACGCACACATTGACACACATACATTAAAGCAGAAACGTTGAAGTCTCGGCAGGGGAATTCAGAAGCCTGTCTTCTCTGTTCACCCTGTAGCCTAAATCTGAAATGCTTTAACAAATGTGGTTGAAACAGCAGCCGGCCCTCTTCACCAGTTCATCTCAGCACATACAGAGACACACATGTGCACAGGCACACATTCAAGTTATGCAAACACGCTTTAAAAGAAGGTTCCAGAAATAAAATTCCCTTTCTTAAATGTGTTATGGAAAATCAAAAGTTTTGAAACATTACTTCCTCCAGAATTTGCTTAAGAGAATTATATGGACAGACATCATCTGCTTATACTTTACAGCTTAAAATCCAGCTGTTCCTTGACAATTGAAGATGTTCAAGTAGAGGTGAAAAAAGATACTTTCTTTGGCTTTCTTTCATCTTTTCTACGCTGAATAATAGGGCTTGTCTTTCAAAATAAAGATGTCTTACTACAACAGTCAAAATGTAGTCCTTGGCCAAAATACCTCACTTAACAGCTCAAATCTCACTTAATATTTAAGCCTTGTGAATAACATTTAAGACACTCCTGATAGGTCAATTTAGTTTTGTAAGTTTGTGGCAGCATTGATGCCACTGCTAAAAAACCAAATTGCTAATGTCCAGATAAACAGCAAGTATTGAGCAAAGTTCTTCCCACCTAATACAGCTACAGGTGTCACAGACTGATGAGGAACACAGTCATTATGTTTATACACAGCAGGGGAAAGCTGTCTTGCTTGAAAACGAAAGTATTAACGCAACAGTAGTTTTGCTGTGGTAAAACAGCAACCCTTTCCTTTGACTGACAGTCAAATAAACTAGCAGCATTGTGTCCAAAGACATCGGAATGGAGCTGTTAACAAAAATCTTGTGAAAAGGAGCCAATAACCACATCTTCACCTTTGTTAGTATTACCCATTTCAAGAAGGCCTAGATCCTCTGTGGCCTTCCTCTGCAGCTGTCAGTATACAGCTACACTGGAAAAGCAGCCAAGGAGGTGCCCTCAGAGTATTGTTTAGCACATTCCCAAATGTCTCCGCTGCCCCAAGCCCAGAGTCATCCAGAATCATCACATTGGGAATATTATTTTCACTTGAATCTGTCTATTGATTGTCCTATAAAACAAATAGTAAAGGTGCTCCAGTATCATTGCAAAAATGAGCGAGTAAGCAATGCATTGCACTCAGAATAGTTGGCTCAAATTTGCACTATAAGCCAGAAGTCTCACACTTCAGAAAAGTGCAAGAAGAATTTATCTCCTGATCAACCAAGGGTTCCTATTTTCCATGCAAGGAAGAGCAAACAGCGTGATGCTGTCTGCTGAATCCTAGAGAAATTAAGAGCATGCAGCTAATGGAGACTGGGACGCGATACAGCAAATATAAGCATCTGTACAAAGAGCATCTATGGATACTTAAGGTTATAAATTACTTGGCAGGGAAGAAATTAAAGTGCATCAAAGTTGCAAAATGAAACATAATTAAAGTGCATCAAAGTTGCAAAATGAAACATAATTAAGCTTTTTTTTTAAGATAGGCAGCTGAAACAGGAATTGTTTGATGACTATAGCAATAGAGCTTATCCTACAAGGTTCAATTGCTTGGATCCCTGCAAAAAGAAATGAACAGTGCACTGTCATGAACATTACATAGGCAATGCAAAAATCATTAGCTGCAGGAGAGAGAAGATCTGCTGCACTAACAATTCAGTAAATTCTTCATACAAGAGTGAGCAGAAATAAAAATGTTCACAGCTGCCCGTTTTTCCTATCTAGGCCTATGCCACATAAGAACAACTTTTAAGGTATAAAAGAGAATCTTCTCTTGACCTAATCTTTAAGGAGATAAATAGTGGTATTAATTAGCATAGCATGAATAATTTTCCTTAGTACTGTTAATGAACAAACAGAAAAGTCTGTATTTTTCCACCTAGTTATTTCTCATAACAACACAAATGTTTAATTTGCCACATAGGACAATTATTGTGGAGAGAGGAAAGAACAATATGGTTATTGTATCTGAATAATTATCCACTGTAGTACCTACAGTCAAAGCAAAACTGACATCAAATGGAAGGAGTGCGAACTGAATTAAAGCAAAAAGTGATGGCTTTTCACTGATACAGGTAAGGCAGATTCTGTAAAGTAATCACAAAAAGTAGTCAGTCAGGCTTCCAGTAAATGATTTGCATCCCAGTTTAATCAACACCTGGGTCATTACACAAATCCTAAGTTTCTGTGTTTTTTGGAACATTTACTGGTTACCATGTTTCTACAAATCTTGAGCAGGCTACCAGGATCATCCTCCTGCTTTACGCAAACATGATTACAGAGAACCAAATCACAAGAGGTTTTAAGTTTAAAACTTAAGTATAAGTAAAGAACATATTGAAAGGTACTTTAAACTGATCACTATTTCTCTGTTTAATCTATTATGGATGTAATTGCCCTACTGACTTAAAGGAATTTTCTCTCTATGCCTTCAACATTTTAGGGACAAATGGAATGAAACATTATTGGATATGATTCAGCGGTGTGCTCCAGCAGAGAAAAAGGCCAACCAAAACCAAAGGTTTTCATTCAGAGTGGTCAGACACTGGAAGAGGCTCCCCAGGGAAACACCAAGCCTTTCAGATTTAAAGATGTGTCTGGACAAAGCTTTTAGTCATATGGTTTAGTTTTAGACAGCCTGAAAAGAAGGAGGGAGTTGGACTTGATAAACCTTATGCGTCCATTCCAACTTGAGATATTCTACGACTCTGTAATCCACTTCTACAGGAAGTGCCATACAATGACCAGGGGTTCCATCTGATCCTAATTCCAATAGATCAAGGCAAGTTAGTGTTTACTGTATCTTCTTTATTCCTGTCAGATGCGTTCTGAAACGCTTCAAAGCAAACACTAAACCATCAAGCTGTAGTTTGAATTCAAGAATATCTACATACTAAAATAATTTGGCAACTGTATTTACCCTTAAAGAGAACCAGAAAGCCAGAAACACAAGCTGCTCCGCCTGCCCTCTGCTGGCCGTACTTTATTTCTGTTTTCTCCTTAAAACAAGTCTTTCATTGGCTGAAATGATTGAAAGCAGTGGCACTATCAAGGCTTATAACAAACAAATCCACCAGTAATCAGTACCTTTAGTCTCATTTCTCAAGAATGATTCAGTGAACAGCTCTATGTGCAGAGATTAATTAAGCTGATTACCACACTTTCTTGGAAACAGATTTTGGATAACTATGCATGTATTTCTGGTAATTTATAAAATATGGCAAAAGAAAAAGGCACATTTCATGCACCTACCTGTAGAGTGTTTCAGTTTACATACTATATTACTATAGTCAGAAAGGAAACTGATAGGAGACACTGAAGATACTGCTTTATCGTGCTACCATCCTGCAGCAATGCTCATCTTCCTTACATGTTGAGCTCAATGTCTTCCTCATTTAGGTATGCTTCTTCTGCAAGAATAGTATCTAGATGGTGTATTTTTTTAAATGTTAAAAATCTGTTGCCATCCAGCCAATTCCTTATGTACTGAATAGTCCACCCCATCAAAACCATCCTTGTACAATTTATAGAAGGATGTTTTAGGGGTGGGGAGGTGTACCATGCTAAAGGCCTTAGAGAAGTTCAGATAGATGACAAGGTGTCCTAATCCTGTGAAGGATGGTCTTTAGCTATGCTCTTGGAAATCACTCTCATACAGTCACAGCAGTCCCATTCAAATCTCTCCCATGGTCTGAATCCTAATAGCTTTCATTAAAAAAAAAAAAAAAAAAAAAAGCACCTAACAGTAAAATTCAATGTCAGTTTACCATCCTGCATTCAAATAATGATTGGAGAGTGTCCAGAGGAGGGCCACCAAGATGATCAGGGGAATGGAGCATCTCTTATATGAAGACAGGCTGAGGGAGTTGGGGATGTTCAGCCTGGAGAAGGTTCTGGGGGGACTTCATAGTGACCCTCTAGTACCCAAAGGGGTCTACATGAAGGCAGGGGAAGGTCTATTCAAGAGGGTTTGTAATGACAGGACAAGGAGCAATGGTTTTAGGTTAGGATAGATTTAGACTGGATATTAGAAAAATGTTGTTTAATATGAGGGTGATAGACCATGGGAATGGGCTGCCCAGAGATGTGGTGGAGGCCCCATACCTGAAGTCTTTCAAGGTCAGGCTTCATGGGGCTCTGAGCAACCTGTCCTAGGTAGAGATGTCCCTACTTGTGTAGGGAGGTTGGACCAGATGACCTCTAGAGGTCCCTTCCAGCCTAAAACATTCTATTATTCTATGATTCTATAATATAGGATCATCCAATTGTAAGGGACAGAGAGGCACTGCATGAATTAGGCAAACATAAGAAATAAACAGTTGAATTAAAAAACCAAATCATAACATGAGCTACTGGTTCAGTAATGTATACACCTTTTAGCATCACGTACCTGCTCGCTTATGGAAAACTGCCTCCTTGGCAAGAAGACTCCTTGCAACATGGCTTTGTCCCACCAAAAGACAACACTGGGACACATTTCAGATCTTCAGTCACCAAAGCTTTTAGAAGTGGATGCTGTAATTTCTGCTGTATCTCAGCTGTGCCTTTTCCTATGGTAAGTTTTAAATTCTATGCTACAGCATAAAAGCATACGTTCAGAATTTGTTTCTTGGATTACTTGTCATATTTATGGCTTCCTACTCAATTTTAAAATTCTATTGTAGCCAACAGGAGTAATAATTAGTTAAAATGAATGTGTACTATATTAAGTATGGGTAAAGATAAGCATGTGGACAAAATGATTAGATGAAATTAGTATTTATTGAGCATTCACTTTGCAGGAGTGAGGTTCTTCAAGAATTACATGTAGGAAGATTAATTAGAATCCTAGAATGGTAGGGATTGGAAAGGACCTCTGGAGATCATCAAGCTGACCCCCCTGCCAGAGCAGGATCACCTAGGGCAGAACACAGAGAAACATATGCAGGCAGGTTTTGAATGTCTCTAGAGAAGGAGACTCCCCAAACTCTCTGGGCAGCCTGTTTCAGTGCTCCATCCCCCTCCCTCAGAGGAAAGGAGTTTTTCTTCATGTTGAGGTGGAACTTCCTGTGTTCCAGTTTGTGACTGTTGCCCCTTTTCCTATCACAGGGTACCACTGAAAAGAGAATGGCCCCTTCTACTTGACACTGACTCTTCAGTTATTTGTAAACATTAGTATGATCCCCCTCTGTCTTCTCCAGACTAATCAGCCCCAGGTCTCTCAGCCTTTCCTCATAAGAGAATTGTTCCTCCTAGGTGTAGGACTCTACACCTACCCTTGTTAAACTTCCTTAGGTTTACAGACTGGAAAGCTGGGCAAAGGTAGAGATCTTACTGGATGGCAGCACAGCCTTCCAGTGTATCAGCCACTCCTCCCAGCTTTGTATCATCAGCAAACTTGCTGAGGTTGCACTGCGTCCCTTCATCCAGGTCACTGATGAAGATGTTGAATAAGACTGGACACAGTATGCTAGCTAGCTATAGGTTGCCAACTGGACTCTGTGCACAGATCACAACCCTCTGAGCTCTGTTTAGCCAGTTCTCAGCCCATCTCACCATCCCCTCGTCTAACCCACGCTTCCTGAGCTTACCCACGAGGATGTTATGGAACACAGAGTCAAAAGCTTTGCTGAAGTCAAAGTAGACAACATCCACTGCTCCCCCTGCATCTACCCATTCAGTCACAACATTGTAGAAGGTTATCAGATTAGTTAAACGTGACTTCCCTTTAGTAAATCCATGCTGGCTACTCTTGATAACCTTCTTTTCTTCCACATGCTGAGATATGATTGCCAGAATGAGCTTCTCCATCACTTTTCCAGGGATGGAGGTGAGGCTGACCGGTCTGTAATTTTCAGGGTCTGTCTTCTTGCCCTTTTGAAGACCAGAGGGACAAAAATTACAGAAATTGTACTTCATAAGGAATACATTGCAGGAAAAAAGATCCAAAAAAGTCAAATATTCTGACAGTGCAACAGGGATCAAACTGTGACACAGAGTTTAATACTTGCCAACAATCAAAGTCCAGAACAGCTACCCTTCACTTTTTTTCTAACTATGTCTCTTGCAAAGGTAAAAGGACACAACAAAGGTCATTATCCCCAAGCCTATCCTTAATTTTTTATTTTTTAATTCTTCAAGAATGTAGATATGTTCAGGGTATTTCTTAGGTATGTAAAAAAAGATTCTTTGACAGAAGACATTTGAGAGTAAAAGATGCAAAGTTGTATTTTTCATTTTACTTCAAGGTGAATTTGCTTTAAATGTAAGCATAACCATTTCCCATAGTTGACCTTCTGGGACATTTTATCCACTGCCCCCATCCCCAAATCCCTAAATTCTTCAGCAAGATATCTGATTGCTTTATTTTAACCAGTATGGCAATTATTTGTCATCTCACTTCTGCTAGAGGGGTAGATGTTGCCAAATGGTACAGTTACTTTGAATTAATGAGATCAGCTATTACATGTCTGAATTCCACAGATTTCCTCCACATGACTTATAAACCACCTATGTCTGTCTTTATGTCAAATGACAAAGCCGGCAAGCAGATAGGCAGGTGTAAAGAAATTGGAATTAAAGCTTGTTTTAGCCTTACTGAGATTTGATTAGTTCAAAAGTTGTAAAAGTTTTATTTAACCTGGAGAAAACAACTGCATTGTCTTCACCTGTTTGTGTTGCACAGGGAAAGTAATGTATTGGGCACTCACGCAAATGAGACATGATAAACATTCTATACTTACATACAATAGCACCTTCCAGTGGCTCCAAAACCAATCCTGAAACACAGTGACACACACCACACACACAGTACTGTAGTTGTACATGTCGGTCATGCAGCCCTTAACTGTGGCCAGCAAAAGAGCAGAATATACAAATGCTGAGGAGCATACAACAACACTAGAGCATCAGGTAAAACCATGAAGAATAGCCTATCAGATTTTCAATTAGTCTGCAGAGTCTCTTGAGCAGAGCAGACTGAGCTATGGAAACTATGAGAACTTCCTGTATGCTATTAAGGACACTATATATATATTTTTTCCCTTCAAAGTAATATGGAATTGACAACTTTAGAAAAGGTCACATTTACCTACTTAAAGCTGCAAATCTTCAGCAGGCAATCCTGAATATAATTTATCGGGGAGAAACTCCTGGAAATTTATATGTCCATTACTGCATGGTAAATTAGATTTGGTAATCAAAATCTACTGTTATATTAATAGTTTATAGAATTTATGATATATCAGAATAAGCCAAAGAATCACACTCACTCAGCAAAAACTCTCCACTCAGTATTAACTAAAGGTGTTGTCTTGCAGTTAGCTTTTTAATTGTGGTGGCAGCTCAAACAAGTCCCTCAAAACTTAAAAAAAAACCAAAAAAAACTTGCACAAACTAGAGTAAGACAAACTCCCAGAATTCTACTGACAGGCCCTGGAAACGCAGTTATTTCATTACAAACGCATACAATAAGTGGTTCCATATTTATATATAAGAAAAAAACCCCACAATCTACTTCTGTTAATTGAAACTTCAGGCCACTACACTTAAGCTTCCAAGTTACAACTCAATATACGTGATGATGAAACACTTTATACTTGCATCTTTTTTCTGTCCATACAAAGAACAGCATTAATCAGCAAATGTTCAGTGCGTGAAATTTGACCTTTTATACTGGAAACACAGAGATGAAGAGATCGCAGAGGGTTCTTCATCACAATACTGCTGGCACAATTAGTTTGGGTTGGAAGTTAACCACAATACATCACAGAGCACCTAAAAAACAGTTTTTATATTTTGTAGTACTGAAGAAGATATCCATGTTGGGGCAACGCTGAAAATATAATGGTCTCCAAATTAAGCCTAACCCCCCCAATATTAATTAATTTTATACATAAAATGTTGCAGGACACATAGCGGCACTTTGCTCAATTACGGTTCTTGTTTTCCTCACTCTAAAAGCTAGATATTAGCCCTTCAATAAAGCATCCCATCTCAGTACAGAAAGACCCCACCCTGAAGTACTGCATCCAGCTCTGGAGTCAATATAAAAAATACAGGGACCTGTTGGAGCAAGTCCAGAGGAGGACCACAAAAATGATCTGAAGACTGGAACCCCTCTGCAGTGAGGAAAAGCTGAGAGAGTTGGGGTTGTTCAGCCTGGAGAAGAGGGGGGCCCCACAAAGATGCTGTTGCAGCCTTTCGGTACTTAACGTGGGTTTATAAGAATGATGAGGACAATCTTTTTAGCAGGGTCTGTTGCAACAGGACAAGGTGTAATGGTTTTAAACAAACTGAAGCAGGGTAGATTCAGACTAGATATAAAGAAGAATTTTTTTTTTTTTTTTTTTTTTTTTTTTTTTTTTTTTTTTTTTTACACAGAGGGCAGTGAAACATGGGAGCAGGTTGTCCAGAGAAATGGCAGATGTCCCATCCCTGGAAACATCGTCTGGGTTGGTTGTGGATATGAGCAATCTGATCTAGTTGAAGATGCCCCTGCTCGCTGCAGGGGAGTTGGACTAGATGACCTTTAAAGGTCCCTTACAACGCAAACTATTCTCTGACTCTATGATTTCCTTTTAAATTTCATAAAGTTTTATTGAATTTTCCTTTACAGAGGAGATTGACTTTTCTATGCAAACATTATGTGCCATTACTACTGTTTAAAGAAATGTAGTATGTTAACTTTAAAGTCTTTTAGCTTTAGAGTATAAAACCTGGTCATTGCAAAAGACTAAAAGCATGAAAGTTAATATTTTTTTA
>JAAGNO010162744.1:0-11739 GCA_033439905.1 Ceryle rudis
GAGATGGCATTAGTAGGAAGCAGCTCCCTGCGGGATGGAAAGGAATGTGTACAATCGGGCACTTAATTCCTCAGGATGAAATCTATAACTATTCACAACCTCCCTCAGGAATTCTACGGACCCCCTGGGCAAGATCTAAACATGAGGAGAATCCCTTAGCAAAAAGGGGAACAAGATTCCATAGTTGTGTGAGAGGTTTTTTTTCCTTGGTTAGGAGTCAGTGAGCTTGAGAAGGCTATTCACGTGCAGAATCAAACTCTACAACCCGAGATAGGTTATAAAGTAGGTATGTTTATTACGGCGACGGGCGCAAGGGGGATCACTCCTCCTAACTTGCACCCCGTACTTCAAAGCAATTAATTTTATTTAATTAATTTTATTTAATTTTGCAGCTGTAGCTTGTTTTGAATAGAAAGAAGAAACTAACCCTGATAGACTGCTTTGAGTAACATTGGTTTGTATAGATAAGAGGGACTAACTATGAGCTAAGCGGGAACAGAGAGGAGTCTCCAGAGATAAGCCAGATCATGCCAGCTCTGCGGTCGCCAGCTCAGCAGGGCCTTGCATTCTGAGCCAAAGATAAAAATATACTGCGAGGAAGACTGGGGGCCTTCCTCCAGAAGACCCTGGCCCACGACCACCAGACAGCAGTGCGTAGGCATCAGTGGGAGGAGACTTATGATAATGAGTTCCCAGAAATAATTATAATAACCCCACCTATTCCTGGAATCAATTGTAATAACCCCTCCTTTGCCAATGAATATGTATGCTTCTCATTATAAATAATTGCTTGCTTTGAAGTACAGCAGGCAAGTTCGGAGGAGTGATCCCCCTTGCACCCGGCGCTGTAATAAACATGCCTACTTTATAACCTATCTCAGGTTGTAGAGTTTGATTCCGCACGTCAAACAGTGCTGTGCGTAACCAGAGTGCTGGGTGCAGGAAGCACTGTGGAGTGTAGGGGTGCTGGTTTCACTGTGCAATGAAACTGCCCCTCTGGTGTGTAGTTCTGATGAAGGGGAAGGGGAGGGAAAGGGGATGGGAGGACTCCATAGCCTACGGTGTGGGTGTGTTCTGGGGATATAGGAACACAGCTAAGCTGTGTTTTTGCATGCAGTCCAATTCAGGCCTCAGTAAGGAAAAGGTTCCCAATCCCAAAATAAAACTGTTTATATCTTTTATCTACTCAGGCTAGCTCTAAACATGTTGATGACAGAAGCATGATCACTGTCACTGAAAAGGTCAACAGTACACAGACTTACATTATTTTGCAAACTTTCAGATCAAAACAATTTGATGGCAAGAACAATATGGCAAGAAGATGAGTGCACTGCAACTCATTAGCTTAGCACGCTATCTGCAAGAAAGGAGATAAATATAGACTTGGACATCCAAGAAGAGATCGACTGCCATTTAGACACCCAGCATTTGGCCATGTTTTAGGAGTTGAGTTCTGAATATCCAGTGCCAACTACACTTGGAAAATCTGTTGTTGTGGTGGATTTTTTTAAGATAAGGATAGTTCCAAGCAGGGACACACTTTGGCCATCACCCATTTGAAGGCTTAAGATGTATCACAGTCAGCTTAACTGGATACATTATTATCGATGTCCAGTTGTCCCAGAAGAAAAAAAGATGACAGTGAAGTGTGTGAGATTTATATATAAAAGAGGCTCTACTACTCCATTTGATTTAGAAGATCTTTGCTGCTAACAGATACATTTCTATCTTAACTCTTTCTGAGTTATATTTTTTTCCTACTCATTTGGATTTTTTAGCATGTTTGTAAGCTATTTTTTAATTACTCTATGACTGAGGAACGCTCATGTCCTGAAAATCCTCAGAATATGTTCAGACTATTAAGTGATCAATGCTTTTTTTAGACCTACAGACATGTTGTACTTCCCAGGATAATATTTTCTGGCACAGGAAGGATCATGTCTGACACAAATATGAAATCATCTGACCAAAACCACAGAAGGTAATGATAACAATCCTCTAATGAAAGCACACATTTTGAATAGCCAAGAAAATACTGAAAAACAGATACAAGAAGGCTATCATATTCTGAAAGAAAAGAAACCACTGCCTCCAGCATCTGACAATTTGATCTTTGCTTTTTGAATTGGGCAGTGAGAAAAAGAGAGTCCAGTAACATACCAAATGTGTGATTTGAAATACATAAGCAACAGCCTCAAACTAGGCAGCAGATCAGGTGATGTGATCACTAGTGATGTAGTGATGTGCCTGCCCCCTCCCAGAAAAAAAACCAAACCAAAACCCAAACAAACAAACAACAGAAAACAAGACCACTCCAAATCAACAGAAAACATAGTCTAGTCTATTTGCATACCAGTTTCCTGAAGGGCATTACAAGAAGGGTGGCCTGTATGCTATTTTTCATAAAAATCAATCCTTAAGGTTTTCTGTCAGATTTGATTTGGTAGAGGACTACCTCTAAAAAGGTAAAGCAAAAACACTGAGAATCCCAGCAGTAGGTTGCATATGTACCTGCAATCACAGAACTGATATGAACATGGTGCCTTCAGAAAAGGTTCCCAAATACATAAAACCAGACACTTCTTAGAGGAATCTTTCCCGCCTGGAAGCCCTTACAATTGTTTTTTAAGGCATTCAAGGCATTAGTGAGAAATTCGTATTTTCACTTAATTTTTTTATTAATTAGTCATATATACTCTGAATTGTACTGCAAAGTCTTTTTGAAGCCTAAGTGAGGTGCAAGGCACAAGAAGTAGAAATAGGCTATTACCTTGCTAGCTGTAATGTTGGCAGGGTGCTTTGACTGGCATGACTGCTGCAGTCTAAGCATTAATTTTCACATGGGAGTGATTCATCTCCCTCTATATGAACCATCTGATCAGCATAAACGTGGTGGTCACCATGGAGACATAATATCCTGTTATTTGGAGGGCTGAGCAATAAATGAGATTTGCTGTCTGGTCAATTCGATAGCACTGTGTGAGATCATTTTATTTGGGACTAGCCTGATTGTAAGAATGACAACTCTATATCTCCCAACTTCATTTTGATGTATTTGTGTATGATTTTACCCCTTGCTTATTTAGTTTAGTGGCTTTTTTAAAAGCCAAACTACATAAAATCAACAAGTTATGTGCATTGATATTTCTTTCTCAAAATGTTTGGGTTTTAATTAGTGAGGACAGGACATTAGATTTGATAACAGACAACTTAGCCCTCTGTGGGGGTGCTTGTGCACTCACACTTGGTAAAATGGCCTGGGTAAGAACAGATGATAAAATGCTAATGCGGGGGGGGGTATTAGGTCTGGCTGGGATGGAGTTAACTTTCCCCATAGCAGCCCTCCCAGTGCTGTGCTTTGCATTGGTAGCTAGAAAGGTGTTGATAACACACCAGTGTTTTGGCTACTGCTGAGCAGGGCTCGCACAGCACCAAGGCTGTCTCTCTAACCCTCCCTGCCCCCAATGGCCAGTAGGCTTGGGGGTGGGCAAGAGGTTGGGAGGGGACATAGCCAGGACCACTGGCCAAAGGGCTATTCCATACCATGTGATGTCGTGCTCAGCAATAAAAGCTGAGAGAAAGGAGGAGGAGGGGAGGCATTTATTATTACGGCATTTGTCTTCCAAAGTAACCACTACGCGTACCGCGGCCCTACTTCCCAGGAAGTGACTGGATATTGCCTGCTGATGGGAAGCAGACAATAAATCTTTTTGCTTTGCTTCGCTTCTGCGCGCGATCTTTGTTTTTCTTCACTAAACTGCCTTTATCTCGATCTACGAGATTTTCATCTTATTTTCTCCCCCTGTTCCACCGAGGAGGAAGAGTGAGAGTAGATTGGTGAGCACTTGGCAACCAGCCAAGGTCAACTCACTACAGTGGGTGAGAGTAACAGCGGGTGTGAAGGGGACACCCACAACTGTCTGAGAGGGCATTTGCCACAAATTGATGAGGAAGATGACCATCACCTGATTTTAACATCAACCAAGGAATTATAAAGAGACTTTGTAATTACAAAGGACACTCTATTCGGTTTCCCAACATTAGTGATTGGGGTTTTTTTGGGGGGAGGGGAATAATTGCATCTACTCCTTCTGAACTCCATCATCATTTCAAAAGGAAACTCAAACAAACAAAAGAAAGGCCCAAACACCCCTTTATGGCATAGATCAGCGATCCTCATGGCAACACTAGGGAATGGAAGCTCCCTATGAAAATAAGCTTCAGTAGGTAAGCCAAGGGTTGACATGGCAATGCCTGAGGGTGTCAATTCTAATGGGAACATTTACACTGCTCCTGAGAGAATGGAGGGATCAGGAGTGTATCTGAAATGCTTGTACATCAATGCACGCAGTATGAGAAACAAACAGGATGAACTGGAAGCATTGGTCAAAAGCTTGTGGGTAAGAATTAAGGGACATGCAATTGGGGGTGAAACTATTGTGGGTGTCTACTATAGACCACCAACCCAAGAAGAAGATGTCGATGAGGCCTTCTACAGTCAACTGGAAGTAGCCTCTAGATCACACTCCTTAGTACTTATGGGTGACTTCAATCACCCCGATATTTGTTGGAAAGCCCACACAGCTAAGCTCAAAAAGGCTCTTGCAGTGCATTGATGATAACTTTCTAATGCAGGCAGTGGAGGAACCAATGAGGAGAGGTGCACTGCTGGATGGACCTTGTATTAATGAATAAAGAAGGTCTGGTTGGGGTCATTAAGGTTGGGAACAGCCTTGGCGACAGTGACCATGACATGGTGGAGTTTAGTATTTTACAAGGAAGAAGCAGGGCAATAAGTAGGATTACAACCCTGGACTTCCCCAGGGCTAACTTTGGACTCTTCAAAGATCTACTTGCAGGAATCCCATGGGCTAAGACCCTGGAAGGAAAGGGAGCCCAAGAAAGCTGGTAAATTTTTAAATACCACTTCCTCCAAGCCCAAGATGGGTGCATTCCTTCGAGTAAAAAAATGGGTAGAGGTGGTAAAAGACCTGCATGGATGAGCAAGGATCTTCTGAAGAAAGGCTCATGGAAGAAATAAATTTACAGTTCGTGGAAGAAGGGACTTGTCACTTGGGAGAACTATGGGGAGGTCATCAGGGTTTGTAGGAAGGCCACAAGAAAGGCCAAAGCCTTCTTAGAACTTAAACTGGCAAAGGAAGTAAAAGAGAACAAGAAGAGCTGCTTCAACTATATCAGTAGTAAAAGGAGGAATAGGGAAAATGTGGGCCCACTGCTGAATGAGGTGGGAACCCTGATAACAGAGGATGCAGAGAAGGCAGAGTTGCTGAATACCTTCTTTGCTTCAGTCTTTACTCCTAAGACCAGCCCTTGTGAATTCCAGACCCTGGATATAAGAGAGGAAGCCTGGAAGAGGGAAGACTCTCCACTAGTCAATGAAGAGTGGGTCAGTTATGCAAATTGAATATACACAAGTCCATGGTCCCTGATGGGCTGCACCCAAGAGTGTTGAGAGAGCTGGTTGATGTTGTTGCCCTACTACTCTCCATCATTTTTGAAAGATCATGGCAAACAGGAGAGGTGCCTGAGGACTGGAGGAAAGCCAGTGTCACTCCAGTTTTCAAAAAGGTCAAGAAGGAATATCCAGGAAATTACAGACCAGTCAGCCTCACCTCCATCCCTGGAAAGGTGATGGAGCGGCTCATTTCGGAGGCCATCTCAAAGCACTTGGAAGAGAAGAGGGTTATCAGGAGTAGTCAACATGGATTTACAAAGGAGAAATCATGCTTGACTAATCTCATAGCCTTCTACGATGTTGTGACTAAGTGGATAGATGCAGGGAGAACAGTGGATGTAGTCTACCTTGACCTTAGCAAGGCTTTTGACACAGTCTCCCATAACATCCTAGTGAGCAAGCTCAGGAATTGTGGGATAGAAGAATGGACAGTGGAATGGATTAAGAACTGGCTACACAATGGAAGCCAAAGAGTGGTGATCAATGGTGCAGAGTCCAGCTGGAGACCTGTAACTAGTGGAGTCCCCCAGGGATCAGTGCTGGGTCCAGTCCTGTTCAACATCTTTATCAATGACCTTGATGATGGGACAGAGTGCCTTCTCAGCAAGTTTGCTGATGACACAAAACTGGGAGGATTGGCTCTTTCACCTGAAGGCTGTGTGGCTGTTCAGCAAGATTTGGACAGACTGGAAAGCTGGGCAAAGAGGAACCTAATGAGGTTTAACAAGAGCAAGTGCAGCATCCTGCACCTGGGAAGGAACAATAAAATGCACCAGTACAGGTTAGGAGGTGATCTGCTAGAGAGTAGCTCCGTGGAAAAGGACCTTGGAGTCCTGATAGACAACAAGTTATCCATGGGACAGCGATGTGCCCTTGTGGCCAAGAAGGCCAATGGTATCCTGGGGTGCATTAAGAAGAATGTGGCCAGCAGATCAAGGGAGGTTGTCCTCCCCCTCTACTCTGCCCTAGTGAGACCTCACCTGGAGTACTGCATCCAGTTCTGGGCTCCTCAGTTCAAGAGGGACAGAGATCTACTTGAGAGAGTCCAATGGAGGGCTATGAGGATGATTAAGGGGCTGGAACACCTGCCTTATGAGGAAAGGCTGAGAGACCTGGGGCTTTTTAGCCTGGAGAGGAGAAGACTGAGAGGGGATCTAATTAATGTCTATAAATACATAAGGGCTGGGTGTCAAGAAGGCAAGGACAACCTCTTTTCACTCATCCCTTGTGATAGGATGAGGGGCAATGGATTCAAGCTCGAGTACAGGAAGTTCCACCTCAACATGAGGAAGAACTTCTTTACTGTAAGGGTTACAGAGCACTGGAGCAGACTCCCCAGAGAGGTTGTGGAGTCTCCTTCTCTGGAGACCTTCAAGACCTGTCTGGATGCTTTTCTAAGTGATCTGCTCTAGTTTTGTCCTGCTCTGGCAGGGGGGATTGGACTCGATGATCTTCGGAGGTCCCTTCCAACCCCTAACATTCTGTGATTCTGTGATTCTGTCAGCTCTCAGAGCTACAATATCATTTTTATTAGTGAGACTTGGTGGAATGAGTCCCACAACTGGAGTGCTGGGATGGAGGGCTACAGGCTGTTCAGGAGGGATAGGCAAGGCAGGCAAGATGGAGGTGTCGCACTATATGTAAGGGAGTGGTTTAATTGTACAGCCCTTAGAGTTAGTGATTATGTGGTGGAGAGCCTCCGGATGAGGATTAGGGCAATGGAAAACAAAGGAGATGTTGTAGTGGGTGTTTACTACCGATTGCCCAGCCAGAATAGCACAGATGACCTATTCTATTGGCAATTTGGAGAAATTTCTGGATCGGTATCCCTCATTCTTATGGGAGATTTCAACTTTCCAGACACCAACTGGGAATATCATACTGCTGCGTCGAGCAGGTCTTGGAAATTCTTGAAGTTTGTAGGGGATAACTTCTTGTCAAAAGTACTCAGTGAACCAACTAGGAAAGATGCCCTCCTAGACTTGCTATTTGTGAATAGAGGAGGACTCGTGGGGGATGTGATGGTAAGAGGCTGTCTTGGCCAAAGTGATCATGAAATGGTTGAGTTTAAAATTTTCAGTGTAATGGGAAAAAAGGTCAGCAAAGCTGCTACCCTGGACTTCAGGAGAGCAAACTTTAAGCTATTCAGGGAGCTATTTAGCAGAGTACCCTGGGGATCTGCTTTGGAGGGCTTTGTAGTCCATGGGTGCTGGTCAGTCTTTAAGAACCACCTTTTTGAAGCACAGGAGCAGGCAATCCCATTGTGTCGTAAGTCAAGCAAGCGGGGCAGAAAACCAGCTTGGCAGAACAGGGAACTCCTCATGGAAATCAGGGGGTGGGGGGAGGGAGGAAGAGAAAACCTACAGTCTCTGGAAGTAAGGTCAGACTTTGCAGGAAGATTACAGAGCCGTGGTTCACATATTCAGGGAAAAGACACGAAAGGCCAAAGCTCAACTAGAGCTGAAACTGGCCAGTGTTGTGTCAGACAACAAGAAAGGCTTTTTAAAGTATGTTAATAGGAAGAGGGGGGTCTAAAGAATACACTGGACTGATATTTGTTGAAGATGGTCACCTGACTAACAGGGATGAAGAAAAGGCAGAGGCATTCAATGCTTTAATAATACTGATAGACCTTGGGCTGCTCAGCCCTCTGAGTCGCAGGACCACAACTGCTGAAACAGTGACTTTCCATTTGTGGACACTGAAATTGTTAGGGACCAACTGTATCAACTGAATGTTCATAAGTCCATGGGGCCTGATGGGATTCATCCCAGAGTACTGAAGGAGTTGGTGGATGTTACAGCAGGGCCTCTCAATCATCAACCAAAGCTCTTGATGGTCTGGGGAGGTCCTTGCTTAATGGAAGCTAGGCAATGTTATTCCAATTTACAAGAAGGGCAACCCAGGAAGCTACAGACCTGTTAGTCTAACCTCAGTACATGGACAAATTATGGAGAAGATCATACTGGGTGCTATTGAAAGCCATTTAAAGGACAATGCAGTCATCAGGCACAGTCAACATGGATTCACAAAGGGAAAGTACTGTCTAATTAATTTGATATCCTTCTATGTTAAGGTCACCCGCTTAGCAGATGAAGGGAAGGCGGTGGATATAGCTTTTCTGGATGTTAGTAAGGCTTTTGCTACTGTCCCTCACAGCATCCTTCTGGACAAGTTGTCCCACTGTCGGATGAACAGGTTCATGGTGCACTGGGTGAAGAACTGGCTCAAAGGGTTTCAGTGAATGGGGCTACCTCTGGCTGGCAGCCAGTCACCAGCGGTGGTCCTCAGCGCTCAGTCCTAGGGCCAGTTCAATATTTTTATCAGTGTTCTGGGTGCAGGATGTGAATGCACCCTTAGTAAGTTTGCTGATGATACCAAACTGGGAAGTGCTATTGAATCTCTTGAGGGACAAGAGGCCTTGCAGAGAGAGTGGGATAGATTGGAGCATAGGGCAATCATCAATGGCATGAAACAAATGGTCTGCCCAGGAAGGTTGTGGAGTCTCCTTCTCTGGAGACTTTCAAAACCCACCTGGACACATTCCTGTGAAACCTGCCCTAGGTGATCCTGCCTCTGGCAGGGGGGTTGGACTAGATGATCTCCAGAGGTCCCTTCCAACCCCTACCAATCTGTGATTCTGTGATTCTGTGAAAGGGCTTGAAGGCATGTCCTATGAGGAGCAGCTAAGAACACTGGGCTTGTCTAGGTTGGAGAAGAGGATGCTGAGGGGTGACCTCATTGCTCTCTATAGCTTCCTGAGGAGGGGAAGTGGAGAGGGAGGTGCTGAGCTCTTCCCCCTGGTATCCAGTGACAGGATGTGTGGGAATGGTTCAAAGCTGCATCAGAAGAGGTTCAGACTTGACATTAGGAAACATTTCTTTACTGATAGGGTGGTCAGACACTGGAACAGACTTCCTAAAGAGGTGGTCGATGCCCCAAGCCTGACAGCATTTAAGAGGCATTTGGACACTGCCCTTAATAACATGCTTTAACTTTTGGTCAGCCCTGAAGTGGTCAGGCAGTTGCACTAGGTGATCATTGTAGGTCCCTTCCAACTGGAACTGTTCTATTCTGTTCTAATTTTTAGATTCGAGATTAGAAAGTTCTTCTTTTTAATGGCGTCCTTAAAAGAAGCTTTTTGTCCTGCGCAAGAATCATAAAATAATCACAAATTGCATAATCACAGAATGGTTGCGGTTGGAAGGGACCTCTGGAGGTCATCTAGTCCACCCCTCCTTCTTAAAGTAGGGTCCATTAGAGCAGGTGGCCTAGGACTGTGTCCAGTTGGGTTTTGAATATCCCCAAGGACAGAGATTCCACAACCTCACTGAGCAACCTGTTCAACCAAACCCTCATGGTAAAAAAAGTGTGTTCTTAGGTTTAAGTGGAATTTTCTGTGTTTCAGTTTGTGCCCATTGCCTCTTGTCCTGTCACTGGGCATCACTGAAAAGAGACTGGCCCCATCCTCTTGACACCCCACCCTTCAGATATTTACATGGATCTGTAAGATCTTCCCAAGCCTTCTCTTCTTTAGGATGAACAATCCACATGTCAGGTGTTCCAGTCCCTGAATCATCTTTGTGGCTCTTCTCTGGACTCTCTCCAGTATGTCCATGTCTCTCTTGTACCAGGGAGCCCAGAACTGGACACAGGACTCCAGGTGTGGCCTCACTGGCGCTGAGTAGAGGTGAAAGGATCACCCCCCTTGACCTGCTGACAACACTCATGCTAATGGTTGGGGGTTGACCTTCCTTGTCGCAAGGGTACGCTGCTGCCTCATGTTCAACTTTTTGTCCATTAAGACCCCCAGATCCTTTTCGTGAGATTCCTCTCTGCCCATTTCTCCAGCCTGTCCACTTATCTAGTCAGTACTTCATCAGTTTGTCTATGAAGATGTTATGGGAGATGTTGTCAAAAGGCTTACTAAAGTCAAGATAAACAACAGCCACTGCTCTCCCCTTGTCCACCAAGCCAGTCACCTCATCGTAGAAGGCTATCACGTTGGTCAGATGTGATTTCCTCTTCATAAATCCATGATGACTAGTCCCAATCACCTTCTTGTCCTTCATGGGCCTGGAAATAGTCTCCAGGATTAGTTGCTCCATCACCTTCCCAGGGATCAAGATGAGGCTGAACAGGCCTGTAGTTCCCTGGATCCTCGTTCTTGCCCTACTTGAAGATAGGAATGACATTTGCTTTCCACCAGTCCTCAGGAACCTCTCCCAGTCACCATGACCTTTCAAAGATAATTGAGAGTGGTCTTGCAGTGACATCAGCCAGCTCCCTCAGCACACGTGGGTGCATCCCATCAGACCCCATGGACTTGTGTCTGTCCAGTTTGCTTAAATATTCCTTAACCCGATCCTCCTCCACCAATGGCAAGTCTGCCTTGCCCTGGACTTTCCCACTCGTTTCAGGACATGGGATTCCTCAAGGCAAGTCTTACCAGTAAAGACCAAGGCAAAGATGGCAATGAGTATTTCAGCCTTCTCCATGTCCTTTGTGACCATGTCCCCATTCCCATTCAGCAGAAGGCCCACATTTTCCCTAGTCTTCCTTTCATGGCTGATATTCGCCAGAAGGAATATGGAGACGCAGACAGAGCTCTCACACAAACATGCAGCTGTCCAGGTCTCTGGCTGTAGGGACTGCCTAAGTCTGGCACTCATACTGGAGGGCAGCAGAGACAACACCTGTGTGCGGTGCGACCAGGTGAATGATCTGCTCAGCCTGGTGACAGAGCTGAAAGAAGATTTGGAAAGGTTAAGGAGTATCAGGGAGTGTGAGAGGGAGATAGATCAGTGGAGACAGACCCTGAGGCAAGGGCAACAGACGGAGGCTCCACAAAAAGCAGAGGGTGATCCCCTCCCCTCTTGCCACCAGGCAGAAGGAGGGGACCTAAGAAACAGGGGGGGATGGAAACAGGTCCCCCCTGCATGGGGGGCAGGCGAATCCCCTCACGGCCTCTCTCACCTTCCCAGTTGCCCCTGCACAACAGGTATGGGGCTCTGGAACTTGAAGGCCAGGGAAATGACGTAGATGAAAGTCCAACCAAGGGGTTGCCTGGGGTGAGTCAGCCAACCCCATGCATTAGAAAGGCTTGTGTTAAGAAAAAAAGGGAGGGTCATTGTCCTAGGCGATTCCCTTCTGAGGGGAACAGAGGGCCCCATATGCCAACTGGAGGGATCGACCCCTCTCTAGTTTGAATCCATTCCCTCCAGTCCTGTCACTGCCCCACAGCCTAAGAAGTCCCTCCCCAG
>JAAGNO010162745.1:0-11701 GCA_033439905.1 Ceryle rudis
GATGCAAGCAGAGTAGAGTTTTTTCAAAAAATTACCAAAACAAAAGTATGAAATCTTACTGCCACTGACCTCACTTGAGCAAGCTTTCATTAAAAGCAAACAAATATTTCATGACATTCAATATTCATGAAAGTTCAATATCAGAAATAATTATTTTAAACTCTTCATATTAGATATAAATAGAAAGCTTTTTTTAAACAGACCATGCAACCTAAAATAAAACTACTCTGCTGAAAAGAGCAAAAATAGCAGAGAAAGATAATGATTTTACTTTGTAAAGTTAATTTCTCCAGAAACTAAATTTCAACTGTCCTCTTCCAAAATAAGCTCATAAAGCATAACATATGAAAGAATGCATCTTAAAACTGATATATTTTTCAGTATTCCAGTCTGACGCAATGTGCTCATCTGTTGAATTTAGATGCTTAAATGTATTTCAAACCAAATTTATCCATAATTCACAGCATAAAATTTAGTTAATCATATTCTAAATTCTGTGTCTATCATCCACAAGAAGCTTCAGGTCAACTTCAAAATGAAACATTGTGAACCCTTTAAAAAACATTTTTCATAACTGAATTACCAGTTCACAAGTACAAGGGAAAGAGATTTAACAGAACAAAACAAAAAAGGGTAAAAATAAAATGAAAACAAAAGAAACAGAGGAAAGAAAGCAAAATAAAATAAAAACAGAGACAGGGCGTCCATCTTCAGCAGGCCAGACTTCGATCTCATTTCCCTCATGAAGGTTTCACTTGGCGGCTGGTTTAGTGGCATGGCAAACAATGCCTAACTCAGGCAAGTGTAACAGGTCTGCCTTGGCCAGTCTAGTCATCTAATAATGCACAAATATCACACAGAGAAAACATACAAAACCAAATTAATATTCAAAATCCATCTACTAGACAATGTGGACATAAAATTTAGAATGATTAGGGTGGCATCTTTGTTTATCTTTTAACCTTTGAATTCTTAAAGTATAGCATTTAAAGAAAAACCTACCGATAAACATAAAAAAAAGTAGTATTTTGACAAATCGATAATGTTACTTCATTTACAATTACATTCTTGTTAAATTGTTTATTAAATGTCACAAAATTAAGATTGTTTTCATTGTGTAGTGATTCCCTCCTCATATTCCCTTGATTTACCACTGTTTAAATACACTCCAAATTTCAGATTTTATTCTCTTTTAAAACCGAGGTTTCAGAGTTCCCTTTTACCTCTCCTCTATGTTTGACTCGGCACATGAAAGGTTTTATTACTGCACTGTTGGTCATTAATATAATTTAACTTTCCATTAGAATACAGCCATTGCTACTTTTAAAGCCAGTGATACACTCCACTGACTCTGTTAACAATGATACACAGTGAATAAAAAATGTTGCACTGTGGTCTCCAAAGCCATGCTTATTCCACAGAATAAATTCCTCAGTAAGTTAAACCTATATAAATTCACATCTTTACAAATTCAAATTAGTTAGAAATTAGTTAAAAATCTGTTAGAAAGTTACATGGAAACAGCATTCTAACTTAAAATAAAATTTGACCTCATAACCCAATCACTTATTCACCTAATTATGCATAAATCTCTGTGGAGTCTAGAATGATCAGGGAACAGTGTCAATCTTTCTGTAATACATTTTCTCAGAAATGCCTAATAAGTCATCTACAAACAGAGTTGGAAGATTTCTCAGAACTTTGATTTTATTCTCCTTCCATTTATCGTCTATCATCAAGAGACACTGCAAAACATAGCTTTACCTGCCTGTTGCTGTATCATGTCAGGCAGTGATCTCATCACAAGAAAAACACCAGGAAGTGTTGTTCATTCATTAGGTGGCAATCTTTCCTCTCTGGCAGTACTGAAGCAGTGTTAAGGTCTTTTCAATGAAATGTAAAACTAAGATCCTGAAGAATTTGTAGTCAATTATTTAAGGGCAATTTTTCAGTAATAAGGACTCTGCTCTGATACATTTTGCCTACCCAAAGCCTCTACAAAGCTTCAAGTAGATACAGAAATATCCTCTTGGTTTAAGAACAAGTTCCAAAAATAAACCCCAAAAGCCCCTAAAACAAAGCATAAAAGCAACTAAAAATCTGGACTTCACAAAGATTTGTTACTATGCCCATATTAACAAGGCTACAAGAATAGACAGGATATAGTAGGTCATTTTTGAGTGTATGAAATTTTGGAGACTTGTCAGTGTTTGCTAGGAACACCCCAGACCATTACTACAGCAGTACTAATCTCATACTATCCAGATTATGATGTGGCAAACATGCCAAAAAATGGTACTCTGGGACCACTGTTAACAAACTCCAAGAAGTCACCAGTATTTTTTGAACCAGAACCTGACTCTTGCAGTTAGAAAAGTCCTATTAATAGGAGATATTTCTGGACTTGATGCAGTTTATGGATCAATCATTCTAAATACTGTCGTTCCTGGCAAAACAGCTACCATGGTCAAAGTGGAATGTTTACAGCTGGAATGTTTCCATTCCAAAGAGGCAAAAAGTACAGATCCAAACTGAGAGATGCTCAATTCCCACAATGATCCCAATGAAGTCAATGGGGCTCTGCCTAACTCCAGCGATCCACCTACAGTAGAGCCATGTTTCATAGAACTGTATTCAGGGGTAGTATACCAACAATAAGAACTACCTCATATTCAACAACAAAAGCATGACCTCAAAGCTATTTAAATGAACACTTGTAAATTTAATATTCACTGAGCATTTTATTTTATTAAGAGTTATAAAAATATTTTATACTAGAAGCATTCTATACAGCCGACTGCATTTTTAAAGAGATATCTAAAATAAAAAAGTAGTAGCAGTATGCATAAGAAAGCCTTTTTATTGCACACAAAGTAATATTTTCCCCGAGAACAAGAAATGAAAGCTGATTTTTTCTTTTAATTAAACTATCAGGTAAATATTTATATTCAAGCAGTAATTATCACCACAAATGTATAATATTTTAGATTAGATGAATCTAAAATGGACAAATGCATATATCACATGTCTACAAAACAAAATTGGGATTTAGTCAAAAAAGGAAAGATAATTAATATCTTAAAACAAACAAACAAACAAACAATGAATAAGCAAAAACACACCAAGGGCAATACATTAAGATCCAAACTGCAGTGCTATCACTGCCAGGAAATTGCCTAATATTTTCAGTGCTCCATTGACTTCAGTGAGAACTCTGGGAATAAGCTTGCCAACACAAACCATATTGAAGGGAATTATTTTACCTTCTTTTCCCCCAAAATATGTGATAACTATGGAAAATGGAATTAACCTAATTTAAATCAACAATTTTTTCTAATGATGAATTTCCATTAAATCTATATAACTGAGTTTCTTCATTTAATTTTCAATTTTGTTTCAAGACTTTTAAAAAAGCAATAAAATAATAGAGCACCACCTCCTTACATAGAAAGCTTAAAACAGACAGAACAAAGACCAACATTATAGAAGAATGTCTAAAATACCAACCTTCTGCACAGGGCACAACTATCAAAGCTCTGTCAATAAAAACCGTGTTAGTTAGATGCTGGGCCACACCAACACTTGACGCTTCACGAAACTTAATATAACATACTTTAGAGGAAAAAGCAAGGGGTGCATTGCTGCAAGAGAAAAGGAAAAAAAAACAATTAGCCATATTAATTAACTGTATGCATGTATTTTCAACTAGTATTTCTTAATTAAAAGAAAGCTTTAGACTTCCTGGAAAGCTTACCCAAAAGACAATAGTATAGAAATTTACTAAGTTGCCTACTAAAAAACACAGCATAGCCCCTCCTCCTTTTTAAGAGGAACTTACAGAAGCCAAAATCCCAAATTAATAAGGCTGATTTTCTTTACAAATCTTGCTAAACAAAATTCACCAGTACATTTCAAATTACTGTTGTAAGTAGAACATTTACTTGTCAAATTTGTCAAATAATTGATAGTTTATTTTTTACCCTCCAAATAATCCTTATTTAATAAAGCCAAACAATAAGCCCAGTCATTTTTTAGTGGGTACTTCAGATATTAGCCCATATTAACTGATACTCTTTATTAGGCCTTCAGGGAAGAAGTTTTGTTAATTCATATTAAGATAAAAGCAGTTCTTGAGAGTTCTTTCAAATGTTAGGTCTTAGCTCACTAATGTAACAAAAAACCTTATTATCTGCCTTAGTTTGACTTAGTGTAATACAGGATAACACTGGAGGACATAGGAGAAATTCACTATTGGGCTACTATAAGGAAGAAAATTAAAAATATGTATGTTGGGTAATTTGCTTTTCCATTAGAAAGTACAGCAACGGGACATGAGAAAGCACAATACATAAACTTTGTAATCTTGATTGACACCAAAGAAGTTTGCTTTTAAAAATGTATTCCTCAGCCAAGGTTCATATTCTTTATACAATTAGTTTATTTCTTCATATAAAGTAAGTACAAGTGTCTTCTTCAAAGACAGAATACAATAGGATATTGATGGAACATCAACAAGTTCCATTTGAAAAAAAACCCTGTCTTCTAGCAAAGTAGTAAATCATGAAAAAGACACTGCATGACCTATTTAATCCTGACCTTCCCTCAACTGAAACATTTGTCAACTTTCTGAAAGTACCAAAAGCAGTTCAAGTTTAGCCCAATCCATCTTGTAGTCACTCAAATTCCAAGCAGGTACTCCCAAAGCTGTTGTATGGATTTAATTAGGCTTCATTATTTAAATACAAACTCAGAAGTTTTAGGCACATTATTTCATCACATTCATTGCATAAATGAACCGGGAAATTAGTCTGAGGCAGGCAGATTGGTACATTTCTGGTTACCAAAAAGATAGCATCCAAGAAAAATATCTAGAGAGTCAGCCAACTTCAGAATGACAATCAGAAATATTTATAATGGAAAATTCTGTGAAAACAGTGATATTAAGGAAGCAAAAGTAAATAGGAAAGGGGAGAAACATAAATATGAAAGTTAACCTTATATAATTTAGAAAAACACTGCAAGATGACTACATTTCTTGTCTCCATTTAGTTTGACTGTAGAGGACAATGTTTCACAGTACTTAGCAGAAATGTTTGCATACCACTTGTAATCTTACATATTCTGAAGAGTCTGACTTTGCTCACTGCAATTTTTTTTTTTAATTGCCACATTGCTTGGTTTGGTTTAGGAGGTGGTGGGGTGGAAGGCAGTCTCTGTGCCTGGCTTTGGGGGGGAGGGTGTTTGGAGTCTTTGTTGGTGTTTGGGGTTTGTTTGCTTTTAAATACACAGCAGTGTTACAAACCAAATGGCTGAAGCCTCCACTGAAGATTCTGTGATATGAACTTCTAACATCTCTTGGCTTTTTTCCTTTTTTTGTTTTCATTGCTAACTCAAAAATATAATTCTGTTCCAGGCAGTTCCAGGCTCCATAAATAGTCCTTATAAATTTCAACATTTATAGAACCAGCTATGAGAAATGTATTTCTTATATGTTCCCCCCTCTATTTCCTGGATTTCAATCACAAAAGCTATCTGGAAAGTATGTTAAAAAATATTAATATCAGACCACAGCTTCAACAAGGCTCTAAAAAGAAGTCTTGGTGCAAAGTGTTTTCTGAAGGTTAAGCTAATCATGCAATTCACTGGAGAAGTGATGGAAGAGAAATTCTCTTATAAGGAAGCCCCCTCTGCTGAAGACACATCAATGCTGCATCTACATTGAGGGAGATGATTAAGATCCAAAAGTTCTAAAATTCTAAAAGGTTTCACAATGATTGAGTCCTCTCCTTTTACAAAGTGGGCCTCTTAAACTTCCCCGTTAGGCTTCATGAGAAGACTTTCTTAAAACAGAAAAGTCCTTTTCTGATTTAATTCCTTTTGTTCCATTTTTCCTGCCAATCTTTTCTGATGCTGAATTGAGGTAGGGTCATATTCTTCTTCCTAGGGTAGGAAGATGCAAAAAAGCAAGTCCTACATCTCTGATTTAAGGTTACTATAATTCATTATAATTCATTTTCTTTAGGAAAGCAAGAAAACTCAAAAAGGAAATAAAGATCAGAATAGTATTCAGATGTTTCTGCCATTTTTATTCTCCTTTGTAGGGAGACAGTAACATCTAGAGTGAAAAATCAAATAAAAGGCTAAAAAACATCCCTCTAAGGGTCCAAATTTTCTCAGGGTGGTGGAGGAGACAACAGAAATGAATAACCTGTCAAAATAAGTTGTTCTGGAATAACTGTGCAGAAGACATTTTAAAAAGGCTCTGTGTGTTTTATCTCAAAGGCCTTATCTATACTGCAGTCACTGTGGGATATAACAATGTGTAAGAAACACTCATGTGTACTAGCCTCCAAGACTACTCCAGAACATCCATAAGCCAACAGTATTATAGCAGGGCTTTCAACACCCAATGCAGACAGTTTGTGTCTCCCTGCTTTCTAACAATTGTTTCTGCAAAAATTCAACTGTTGCTCAATAAAGCTTTTCAATAATTAACTGTTCAAAAAACCTCTTACAGCCACATTTGAAGGCTTATCTCTACAAATGTAATTTAGAAGGCTTCTCTGAAACACAGGCTTCAACTGAGTGACAAGCATAACATAAAAGCATGACTAGGACTAAGAAACTGATTAAAGACATCACTGGTCTCCTAGTGTGCCAAAAAATATTCTAAGCTGTATGAGTAGTTGGCATACCACAGTACATATCCAAGGCAAAAGACCTGTCACACCCTGCAAAACAGCTTTAGATTTTAACTATACTGCATACTGTAAGTGATCTGTAAAGACTGGTCTTGTTCAGAACTGTGAGAAAAAGAAGCCACATTTCATCTTTGCACAAAAGCTTATTTAAACAGCCAACTGAAAGGTACCAAATTAATACTTTCTTGGACAACACATTTTGTAAGTTGAAGTGTACGTAACTTTTGGCTGATTTAGAAAAAAAACAAACCAAAGCCAACAACAACAAAAAACCCAACAACAAACAAACCAAAACACACAGCAAAGAGACAAGTTTCAGAGAATATTCTACAAAGCAGGGAACACAGCATACCCTCTCATACTCCTGGCATCATCACGCAAGTATGGTTTCTCAGAGATATTTTGCATGCACAGGCTTGCAGGATTCTGCCCTCCTACCTCCTTAATGGCTTCTGTGAGAAAACTCAATAAGCACTGAAAGTTTTGCAAATGGCAAACTGAGGAGCAGTTGTTAAACAATGACAGCAATTCTCCATTCTCAACATGAGAATTCAGATCTCTAGCCAAATCAGGACCATACACAGATATTCAACACTTCAGGAGTTTTTCCTCAGACTTTGGTGACAAAATACCGGTGAAGCTGACAGCAAAGCCCCACTAAAGCCACCCTCTTCTACACAGATGTGTCAAATCCAGAGGCCCTGACATAGTAACAACTCTTAGTACATGAACTGATCTGTGACTGTAATATTATTTTCTGTTCTTGTTAACTGTTTCACCCTACCTAACCATAATTTTCAAAGTCATTTTTATGTACACCTCTAACTTTTCTTAATGATATTTAAGTCTTTAACTTCAGGAAGAAACTAAATATCATTTGGTAAAATTAGAAACCTACAATACAGTCATCCTATTTTCCTCAAGATGTAAACGAAATGGAAAATACTATATGTACAAGTAAAAAAAAAAAACAAAACCAACATAGAAATCCTATTTTCTGAAAGGATTTTACAATCATCCCTTACTTTTATTTCTGAGCAGTTGGTAAAAAAAGCAAAACCACAAGTTCTCTGAGTATAGTCCTTCTCAAGGCTAAAGTTCTGTTTATGGGACAGGGAAGAAGAGTTGACCAAACTGCTTGGCATTGTCAAGGGTTGGGGTTGGGACAGCCACTAGGCAAATGACAGACATTCTGTTAACCCCTCTCCCTTCCCCAAGGGGAAGAGTAAAGGAATAAGGGAGAGAGACTTATGGATTAAAAAACTTAAAACAGCTTTAATGAAAAAAAAAACCCAAGATTAAATATATACAAATACATACAAAATCAATAATGAACCCAACCCCCCTGATGGCAATTACATCACCACTGATGCTGTGGAGCAGGCAATGGGGAAGTCCTAGACTGGACTCAGCAGCAGACAGGAACCATATTCAGGAGCTGCTTTCTGGAACTGGATTCAGGAACACACAGATCAGGATAAAAGACAGAATGGACAGAGTCCTCCTTGGACACCAGCCATTGCAGAAGAGAACTTGACCATCATGATCCCTCAGCTTTATACTGAATATGACGAATATGGAATGGAATACCTCTTTGGTTAGTTTAGGGTCACCTGCCCTGTCCGCTCCTCCCCACAGGTGTGACCTTTCAATTTACAGCACACCAACATGGTACACAAGATTTAGCAGTGACCTTGCTCTCCATAGGAGCAAGTATAAGCAAGAGCCTTTCTGCATACCAAACCT
Source organism: Ceryle rudis (assembly GCA_033439905.1). Taxonomy (NCBI): domain Eukaryota; kingdom Metazoa; phylum Chordata; class Aves; order Coraciiformes; family Cerylidae; genus Ceryle; species Ceryle rudis. Next base: position 8,448 of record JAAGNO010162745.1, read on the forward strand.
TGTTAGTAACTCTAAACATTGAGCATTATCACTGCTAGAAGCAGACAGTCTGCAAAATTATGCCATTAAGTTCAGACAGTGCAGTTAGGTAGAAATGAGCTGAAAAGTAAAATCACTGAACAGAATTAGTTCTGTTCTCACTCAAACCAGGACAGGCTATAAGTAATGAAATGGAATAAAAAGGGTCTTTGAGCACTGAAAGCATCTACAGCAGTCTTTAAGAGACAATTCTTTCAAGGAAAGGGTTAAAAATATCACGAAGTCAAAGTTTCTTGGGCATGTTTTTGACACCAATTTTAAACCAGTATAGCAGACAGTTGCAGCATGATAAAACATAAACTAAGCTAATCTCTTTAAGATTTGATAATCAAATACAAATTATTTAAGAGTAGAATACAAATTACTTAAGAGTAAAATGAGTGGATAATAAAAATTACCACTTCTTTTCCCACCTCCACATAACTTATACTTGTTTATTGATGTTATTCCTCAAATAGGTGCTTTCACTTTTTATATTCAAGTTTGAGTGGAAAGCCTCCCAGAAAGCAGAACAGTATATAGTTGTGCAATCAAATAAAATTTAAAATTTTCTTTCAAGAAAAGAGGTAAATACAAACATCCACCAGTAAGAGCCACCTGCAAGAAATCAAGCAAGGGAAACAGCAGACCTGCATGGTTGAGCAGAGACCACCTGAAAAAGCTCAAGTGGAAGAAGGAAGTTTACAGTATGATACAGGCCTCCAACTAGACCCTACCCCATTGACCACAACACTCTGACTTATTTCCTTCAAACAGTTCACAATCCACCAAGAGGAGAGGAGGAAAATCACCTTCCCTAACCTGTTGGCCACACTTCTCTTGATACGGCCTGGGATATGGTTGGCTTTCTGGGCTGCGCTCGCACATTGTTGGCTCATGTTGAGCTTTTCATCAACCGACACCCTTAAGTCTTTGTCCTCAGGACTGGTCTCAATCCATACTCCGCCCAGCCTGTACTTGTGCTTGGGACTGCTCTGACCCAGGTGCAGGACCTTGCACTTGGCCTAGTTGAACTTCATGAGGTTGGCATGGGCCCACCTCTCAAACCTGTCAAGGTCCCCTCTGCAAGGCATCCCTTCCCTCCAGTGTGTGAGCCACACCACTTGGCTTGGTGTCGGCTGTGAACTTGCCAAGGGTGCACTCAATCCCAATGTTCATGTCCCTGACAAGGATGTTAAACAGCACCGGTCCCAGTACCAATCCTTGAGGAACACCACTCATCACTGGTTGCCACTTGGACGTTGAGTCATGGACTGCAACTCTTTGACTGTGGCCATCCAGCCAATTCCTTATGCACCAAGTGGTCCATCCATCAAATCCATGTCTTTCCAATTTAGAGACCAGGATGTTGTGCAGGACAGTGTCAAAGGGTTTACACAAGTCCAGCTAGATGTTGTCAGTTGCTCTTCCTTTATCCACCAACACTGTAACCCTGTCATAGAAGGGCACCAAATTTGTCAGGCATGATGTGCTCTTGGTGAAGCCATGTTGGTTGCCACCAATCACCTCCTTGTTTTCCATTGGCCTTAGTAGAGCCTTCAGAAAGATCTGCTCCATGATCTTGCTGGGCACAGAGGTGAGACTGACTGGTCTGGAGTTTCCCGGGTCTTCCTTTTTTCCCTTTTTGAAAATGGGTTTGATGTTTCCCCTTTTCCAATCAGTGGGTACTTCACCAAACTGCCATGAGTTTTCAAATATGATGGAAAACAGCGTAGCAACTTCATCCACCAGTTCCTTCTGGACCCGCAGATGGATCTCATCAGGTCCCACGAACTTGTACACCTTCAGGGTCTTTAGATGGTCTCAGGCCTAATCTTCACTTACAATGGGCAGATCTTCCTTCTCCTCGTCCCTGCCTTTGCCTTCTGCAACTTGGGTGGTGTGGCTAGAGCCCTTGCCAGTGAAGACTGAGGTAAAGTTGTTGTTGAGTACTTCAGCCTTCTCCATATCCTTCATGACCAGGTCTCCTTCCTTTCAAAGAGGGCCCTCATCTTCCCTAGCCTTCCTTTTATCACTGAAAAAGGACCCTAATAGAAACTGATACTTTAAAATCACAGTGTTAAGATATTAATTGTTGGGAGAGTCACCAGGTTCAGAAAGCTCACTAGGAATACTGAAGAATCATTTTAAAGAACCTGTATTTTATTTAATGCATTAAAATGTGAAGTGGATTCTCTCTCTTCCTCTCCACATTTTGAATACTTACATGAAATTTAAGTGAATTACTCTAACATCAATATGCTTTCTATTTAATGTAATCTGTAAGTAATTATAGTAAACAATTAAGACTTCATGTTAGTTTTGAAAGAAATTCTCTGTTGCATCCTATAAAACATTACTGACACATAACAGGACACTGGAGAAATGTAGAAATGGATGAAAAGGAACTTTTCTCTTTCATAATGATAATTCATACAACCATAGTATAGCCCTATACTTTGTTCTACAATCATTGAAGAGCCTATAAGTACCAGATGCATCTTCCTCACTTCCCAGTAAGTCATAAACTTTTTTTTCATTCACGTCAGCAGTAGGATGTTGTATGATGAATTGTAATGCAACTTCTCAAAGATTATGGAGAGCAGCCTCACAATGACATCAGACAGTTCTTTTAACACCCTTGGGTGGATGGCACCTGGGCCCATTCATTTGTATGGGTCAAGCTCCTGTAATAGTTGACACACCAACTCTTCCTTCACTGACAGTGAGTCTATGTCTGCATCAATCTGGATTTTTGTTCCTATGTTCTGGGTCTCAACAGCGCTGGTAAAGACAGAGGTGAAGAAGGTATTGAGGACCTCTGCCTTTTCAACATTGTTGGTGACTAGTTCACTTCCGTTTAAAAGTGGGCCAATATTCTCCTTCTGGTTTTGCTTGTTGTTAACATATCTGAAGAACCCTTGAATTTTCTGACACCTCTGGCCAATTTCAGTTCAAGCTGAGCTTTTGTTTTCCTAACTGCATCTATGCATACCCTGGCAATGCCCTTGTAATTTTCAACAGGTAATGTTCCACTTTTCCATCTCTGGTACATTTCCCTTTTGGTTCTGAGCAGACCCAGAAGCTCTCAGTTAAGCCAAGGGAGTCTCTTGCTCTGCCTACTTCCCCTAGAGGGGATGAACTGGTTTTGTGTGTCTAGGAGTGTTCTTGACAAACTCCCAGCACTCACTAGCTCCTTTATTCTCCATGGAAGCTTCCCATAGAATCTTTCCAAT
>JAAGNO010162746.1:0-11698 GCA_033439905.1 Ceryle rudis
CATCAGTATCGTGTTCCATCATTAGATTTTAGAGGGAAATGAGAAAATTGTTATTGTTTTACAAAAGTAAACTGTTATGGGCCTTTAAACAGCAGACAACTGTTATCTATAAACCACAATTTCAAAGGTTCCTATAAATTAATAGTTCCTGATAGCAAAAAAATCCCAGAAAACACAAGTTCTTTCCAAGTATGTATTTCTCTTCACCGCACACTAAGACACTAAGGAGAAAATAATAGATTACAATTCTATAACTCATCATTATTGTTGTTGTTATTATTATTACATTTATATTGCAGTCACACCTGAAGTCCACAACCAAATTAGGCCCTATTTTGTTTGGCTCTGTACAAATATATAATAAATGATGTTCCCTGCTCTAAATGCCTAACAAGATCCCAGAGTACTTCATCATATTTGGAGGGTTGATTTCTGCTTTTAGTTGCACTGATGTAAATTTGGTGTAACTATTAACTCAAAGCAAAATTTGATGCAGTGTGCATTAATGTCTTACTGTCAGAGTTGGAAGGGATTTCTACAATTAAAATTGACTAACACTCTATTATAAAACCTTTCATTTGCTTATATAAACTTGACATACTTTAATACTTTGGGTTGAAATTTTCCACAGTAGATGTCTGCCTATGCCTGAAGGTTTTTAAAGTGTTTTCCATAAAGATGACTCATCTGTTTTCTGCATACAGGGATAGAGAATAGACTGGAGTTTTGCTACTGACAGAACTTGTACATCTATTCTGTTTTGAAACTTTAACGTGTTCATGCTTTGGTGAAGGGATTTTTACATGTCATCTGGGTTCAAAAAGGTCCACTTCTCCCTAATCTTGCAATAATAATTTTAAATACACATGAAAATTCTCTCAGAAATGTGTTTGTGAAGGTAAACTGATAGATTTAAAAATACTCTGATGAGTAAATAGTGCATAGAAAAGAAAAAGACAAAACTTTTAGGAATGTTTGTTTTTGTCTTTGACTTTAAAGTAATAAAAAAGTAACCTTTTCTAACATTATTGTATAGACCCATGCTAGAGATTTAAATGAGGGAAAAATGCAGGAAAAGTGAAAACAGTGTGCTGAAAGAACAGTTTAAATAGATAGATTATGTGGTGATCTAAATTCAAGTTATTACTGGACATCAAGTTTCCTTGCAAAATAATGTAGAAGCACTGATTGAAAATCCATTGTTAAAGATGAGATGGCAACTTTCATTGCATTCATCTTCTTTTTTTCCCTATGAAAAAATAAATTGATTTTCCTCACTATTACAGTACTTGCTGTACGATTTTTCTAAATACGTACTATTGTAGATCTTAGTTCTGTTAATCATCTGAAATTCACATCAAAAGTGATTTCAAATGTGCCACGATGTCATATTTTGTTTTATTGTTAATGATCTGAAGAAAAATCCGACACTGCGCACATGAATTCACAGGCTTAAAATTTTGTGCACATTTTATATGTATTCAGATGAATCACCACTGTCCTTCTAATTGAACTAATTGAAAGTTGCTTCTTCAGTGGGAGAGAAGAATTAACATTTCAGTTCTATATTTTTCAAGAAGGGTTGTTCTTTGAAAATAGCTGTCACCTCCTCTTGTTTCTTCCTATACTAGTTACTCAGTAGTCCTTAACTCGTTATAGCAAATGTAGCTGCTATAATTCATGGAGGTATCATATTTCTGTAGTACCATTAGAAATAATTAAGATTGTGGTCATTTTTAATTACTTTGACAGAGATTCTATGCATCACTGGCCTCTGGTGAAAGATAACATTTCAGAGATGCCAAAGTAAGCAGTAAATTCTCAGATTTAACTTCAGTAGAGAAGAAAAAAACAACTTTTAAGGAGTTTTTACAGGGGAATATGGGAATATGGAAGAAAGAAATGTTTGGATGACAGAGGAAATTGCAGAGCACAGGGATTTTATACAGCTTTGGAAAAATAAATGCACCTGCCTTTGTATACAGTCATAATTTTCAGCATTTAGCTTATACTCGGAGTGTTTTTCATTTATTAACTTTGATTTTGACATGTTTGTAACATTTATATTGTATTTTAAATTAAATTATTAGCATGCATTACTCTTAGAAATATTTTGATTTATAGCTTTTGACTTTAGCATTAGATACCTGATCATGTATTCCTGTGGCCTCTTTAATAGAATGCTGCAAGGGGATTATTGTCTTTAATTAATAAAATCACTGTCATTTAATTTATCACTATAATGAGAAGAAAACAAACAAACAGAAATAATCCTTCATGTGTAATTTGCATAAATACTTAATTTTCCACCATAAATGTACCATTAGAGTCATTGAAAAACACTGTGCCATGTGGTTATATCTATACTAGTTAAAAATATTAGAGTTCACTATACGGACTGCATTATGTGTTATGCAGATATTCAGTGATAGTCTGGATTTAATAGAAGCTCCATATGAAGGGCATGTTCCTCTGACAGATGCCTGCTTATTGGCATAAATCTGAATTGTAAATTTAGAACTGCAAGAAGGATAAACCTTCCTTTCCACAGTACAACTCCATTAAATCTTATATCCTTGTTTTTTTCTGAAGAAGGGTGTAGTGGGATGACTGTCTGGCAGTTTAGCCCCTACCCAGTCACTTCCTCATTTGAACACCCCCCCCCCCCCCCCAAGACAGAAGAGAGAATCAGAACAGAAAAAGTGAGAAAAACTCATGGGTTCAGATACAGTTTAGTAAGTGAAAGGAAAAGAAAGAAAACACAAACAAATGAGATGCAGATGCAATCACTCACCATCTCCCACTAACAGATGGATGCCCAGCCAGTCTCTGAACAATGGCTACTTTGGAAACACCTCCAGTTTTACTGCTGAGCATGATATTATAGGGTATGGGATATCTCTTTGTTCAGTTGGGATCAGCTGTCCCAGCTGTGTCCCCTCACAACCTTTTGCCCACCCCCAGCCGACTCACCGGAGTAGCAGAATGAGAAACAGAGAAAGCCTTGATGCTGTACAAGCACTGTTCAGCAATAGCTAAAGCATCTGTGTGTTATCTACACTGGTCACAAACCTAAAATGCAGCATCATCCTGTCTGCTATGAGGAAAACTCCATCCTAACGAGACCTGGTAGAAAAGGAAATGCATTTTGATATTGAGGTTTTAAATAGTCTGCTTTCTATGTTTTCTGTAGACGCATAAATGCTTTTTTTGTTTCTCTAACTGATAGAGGATGAGGTTTATAAACAGAAATGTGCTGCATTGTAACAGCTGTTTAAAAAAAGTTACAGCACATACAGAGAAAAAAGAAGAGGATAAAAATGTTTTGAGAGGATAAACAAGTATGAATGTGGCTAGATAAATAATGCTACAGGTTTCACTTAATGTTAAATGGTAACGTGTTCATATGCAAAACTACTTTGTATCTAGGTGCATTTTTCATTATAAGCTACACGTTTTATTATTCATTGTTTAAATGTACATTCTTGAGAGCTTTGCACTTAGATGCTGACATGTTTGACAGTCTAGAAGTACCTTTTTATTAAAAAGTAAATTTGTAATGGAAAATTAAGGATTTTATTCGGTTTCTTTGACTAACACTCCGTACAATCCTTATTCATATCAAACTCCTATTAATTATTTTTCTTTAACTGAAGGTTACTTTCTCTCTTCAGTTTCTTTCATAAAAACCCAGAGTAATTCAGGTCTTTGTGAATAGCTGCACATACTTGTTTACATATGTCCAACATTGCCAGGACTGAGGCTTTAGGTGAGCCTTTGGACTCAGGAAAAGAGAAAATGGTTTTGCTGCATCAATTAGTATAAAGTCAACACTGAGTCTTCCAGTAGTGCTTATGGGTGGACAGGGATATGTCTATCTGTCCATATCTTCTGTGTATGTCTCAGTGCTTTTTTTCAAATTCATATGGCTGATTATGGACACAGAAGTTGTCTGGGTTTCTTTTTGGAAAAGGTCAATACTGTGTCTGTTATGGGAAGTCAAGGGAGTTAAACAACAGATGTCCACCTTTTGGAAGTGAAAAGTGAAGATTCAGGTCACAGTAAACCTGAGGCCGTGAACTACTCTGTTGCCTCAGCTAATAACAGAAAGAAAGACTTATCTAATTGAGCTACTCCAGATTCTCAGTAATGAAATAGACACCAGAATATGGATCAAACTATGGGTTCCAAGATTATTTCTGAACAGTTTAAAAAAAAGCTTTCCAAGGAAATGATAAACTTATTTAACAATTAGCCATTTTGTGAATTGTCTGTCATTTTGTATGTCCGATGTAACAATACTGCTATGGTTCAGCATTTGCATGATTAAAGTGCACATGTTCATTCTGTCCCTGAACAAATGGTCAGTCACTATTATATATAGTGATTTTCTGTACCATAGCTAATGTCTTGGCACAACTTTTATTATGTCTGTAGGGTTAGTATAAATGAAGTACTGCAACAAATTCATCTTCCAGTGTAACCTAGTCCAGATTTGAATTTTTAAAGTCTAAGGATATACTTTTTCAAAAATACTACTGGGGTAATTGTTCATTTTGCATAATGAAGCCCTTACATGAATCCCAAGTTGAGAGTGTTTTACTACGCTTATCTTAGAAATGCATCTTAGTGTTTAAAAGACTGTAAGCTATTTGCAGTTCCCTTAATGTGAAACATTAAGGAATATGCATGGAGAAAAAAGAAAAAAAAAAATCTTTATTTTAAGCTAGCTTTATGTTGTGTGTTAGGAACCTATAATTCAGGATTTAGTAAAGGCAATTAACAAATCACACACACACTCACCAGTATCTAAACATGGCTAGAAAAAGTTAAATATTAGTCTTGTTATCTATACAGTGAATGCTAATGTCTATAATTGTAATTGCCTGACCCTTATATTTTTCTGTCCTGATAACTCTGTCAGCCTGAAAGCTAATTTTATGGGTTTTTTTTGTGCAATCTTTCAGTGGTGTTATCAGGGAGAGTGCGTACCTTTTGGCACTTGGCCCCAGAGCATAGATGGGGGCTGGGGTTCGTGGTCAATATGGGGAGAGTGCAGCAGGACCTGCGGGGGAGGAGTCTCCTCATCAATAAGACACTGTGACAGTCCAGCGTAAGTAGCTGAAGTAAGCCAGAGCCAACAAAAAGACACACTTGGAAATTATTCAAAACTGTGGTTTCACACATAATCTGTAAAAATGTTTTGTTAGTTTGCCATCTGTCTTCAAAACAGCAGACAGAAACAGTTTAATGGGAGCAGCTCACTAGACATACTTTTAACATTTTTTAATGTATCTGTTGTGTATGTACTGTAAAGATAGCTGGATTTATATTTAGTAGTAACTAGAACAGCTTTCTGCATCTTACTGTTCATGCAATATATTAAAATATAATAATAAATTATGCCTTAGATTTCTTTCTTCTGAAGACATTATCTCTGATGCTTGTCTAGGATATAAAGTAACTATTGACAGTTACTTATTAAAAAAGCGTCACAGTATTTCCAAGATTTTGCATACAACTGCTTACATATAAATCATAATTAGTAATACTATGTTGCATACAATACATTTATACGCTATCATGTCCAACACTTAGTTGTGACTTCCCACTGACTCTAAAAACAATTCAGCAACTTATCTCCCTGCTACTACTTCCTATTGGTCCATCTACTCTCTCTCAAGAGGGCCCAACTTCACCACAGCTTGGTCTCTTGTGTGTATCTGTACTTTTCCTTTCATCTATCTACTTCCCAATGTCCTGAGCACTGTTCCAGAGAAGGTCTGTCAGGTAAGTGCTCCTTTGGCACAGATTTTTTTTTTTCATTCTACTTTTAAGATATGAACCAAAGATCTGATATCTGATTAATCTTTCATTTAAGTCAATGTGAATTCAGTATTTAATCTCTGCTGAAGATAGATAAGGTTCTTGAACAATTTGAGAATTTAAGATCCAATGTCTTAATCACACTAATAGAAACTTACTCTGGAGTTTCCTTAGATTTAATACTGTTCAATTCAAATCAGATTCTTAAACTAGAAAATGCAATTTTTGCTGATGGCTCCAGTATTTAGCGGACAGCATTTCTTCATTTTGTTATATTTTCAATTGTAATATGAGAAGATTTAAAGAAAAAAGTATTATGTAGGTTGTTTAAACATTTCTCATTCTAGTTTTATAAAGCAAGCATTAAAAACAATGCCTTTTTTAGTATGTTCAAAATACAAGTAAACTGTATTGCTTGGGATCTATGTAAATGAGATGAATACTATATGAGTGAATATTTTCAAGTACACAGTATTGCTTTATATCTGCTCTAATTCAAGTCAACGCTGCAATTCTTACTAAACAAAATGTTTTAAAATCTCACCACAAACCTTCTTAGCAATTTAAAAATTAATTTATATGTTATATAACATATCTCTTGGACTTATATTTATACTAATGCCCTTGGTTTGACTAATTATCACAAGCAGCTCCTCACCCAAGCAGTTGGGAGGGGCCACAGCCACAATAAACAACCAAAACCAGCCAATGGGATATTCAATACCATAGTGATGTCATTCCCTCTACATAAGAGGAGGGCTGGTTCTGGCCGAGCCCAGCAGTTTTTCAGTTTGTTTACCCTGCAGATGAAGCAGAGACAGCTGTGTTTGGGTGTAGGACCTTGAGGTTTATATCACGTGCTTTATATATTATTTCATTAGTATTATCATTATTACTGTTGATTTCTTCTCTCTTTGTGTTGTTCTATTAAACTGTCCTTATCTCAACCTATGGGGTCTCGCCTTTTTTCTTCCTCACAATTCTCCTTCCCATTCCACAAGAGGGGATGTGGAAGACGGGGAAGAAGCAGTGGGTGATCAGCTGCGTGGTGTTTAGCTGCCAGCAGAGGTTAAACCATGACACTCATTTTTGACACCCCATGTGGGGCTCGAAGGGTTGAGATAATGACAAATCTGGCCAGTGTGTGTTAAAACAATTTTGTCATATATGCTTTTTATATTGGTTAAATAGCACGTGTTCACAATGATGGTCCGTTTGTTCATGTGATGGTTACGTAAACCCTTATATGTACTATATGTTCCCTGTGGTGTTGTTTATCATGTCTAGGAAATGCATTAGGACTATTATGTTGCTATACTGGTTATTGTCATCTTGTAATCTGATTATACCCCTGATCACAATGTTAACCTGGTATGTGTATGCAGACTTGTTGTTTATAAGTGATCTCACCCAATCTATGGGCAAGATAGGGGAAGAGACTCCCTCAGCTTTTGAGAATTTTGAGTATCCTTGGAATGTCCAGACCAGCATGCTCTCATTGCTGTGTCTTTTGAATGTGTCCCAGGTCTTGTATAAGGTCACACATAATTTTTTCAGGAATACCACCCAGAGATCTGCCCTAAGGTTGGATAGTTATGAGTTGCAGGGTGTGTGGGAGAGTATGGGCAAGTACCTAGGGTAGTGGTTACCTCCAGTGTTTTGGAATTTCACCCCTGAACAACTGGAGAATCCTGATAAACTAGTAAAATATTTGGAAAGGGTATGTTGTCAACCTGGCAATTCCAGAGAGACACAAATCACTGCAATGTTCTGGGGCCTGGCCCACACCTACCAAGTCCTTTTCAATGCTATTCAATGCCCTCAAGGATAAAAGAAGGTCTCTGGACCTTAAAACAAATTGGCAGGCACTGCAGCTATTCCAACCCTTGTGACAAGTGCTGTGGCCACTCAAACCCTGGTGGCAGGTGCTGCAGCTGAAGCACAGAATCAACCCCTGCTGATATCAGTCACCCCAATACAGAAAAAGAAATATACAAAAAAAAATCAGTTCACTTTGCAAGGGATGGTGATGAACCAGAGTCATCACAAGAACAGGAGGAAGAACCAGATATAATCACCCGATCCCTGTCCCTGAGTGAGCTGCAAGATATGTGAAAGGATTTCAGTCCTCATCCAGGCGAGCACATTATCACCTAGGCTGCTCCAATGCTCAGATAATGAGGCTGGTAGTTTGGAATTAGAGAGGAAGGAGGCCAAGAAGCTGGGATCCCTGTCTAGGGAAGGGGGCATTGACAAGGTGACTGGAAAATGGACACAATTCCTCAGCCTTTGGAGGTAACTCCTATTAGGTGTGAATGTGTACCCATTCAAGGAGGATGTTACACATCACCCAGGACCACCATGGAGAAAAGTATTCAGTACCCAAGGGAATTAGCAGTGCTGGAGATGATTTATAATGATCAGGATGATGAGGAGTTACTCTCAGATCTAGATGAAGTCCAATGCATACCACCCACGTGGCAGAAGTTCCTACGGAGTGCATCAACATCATATGCCAATTTCTTGGCAATACTGTCCTGGAAAGATAGCCAGGGATGAATGGTGGATAAATGCCTGCCATACTCCAGCAATTTGAAGGAAGTCTCTCTTCCTCCCTAGGGGCCTGTGTTTTGGCTGTAGAGTAACTGTCCCGGGAGTTCCAGCAAGTCAAAAAGGCTATGTCCTACTCTGCACGTGTACAGGCCCGTGTCTTGGCTGTTAAGAGTAGATGCCCCTCTGAATGAGAAAGACAATATGTAATGTGCACACCACATGGTACCCTATGGTTTTACCTATGTGACCATGGAAAACCCACTTCAATCCAAGCTGCATAAGTATGTGCATTGTGGCAAGGGAAAACTATCACAAAAGGGGATGCTTCCAAGAAGAACATTGCCCCAGTTTCCAGTGGGAGAACTCCCAAACTGAGTAGAAGGGTTGATCTTACTTCTGATCATCTTGAAAGGACCTCTGTCATTTTTACAAGAATTGAGTGATTCTGATCAGGATTAGAGGGGCCTTGCCTCCAGACAGGTGAAGGAAAGGGACAATCGGGTTTACTGGACTGACTGGATCCAAATCCTGGCATGTCGGACCCACAGGAGTATAAGGCACAGTGCACCCTAATGCCATCAGACTATAGAGAGATTGAACCCATCTATTTCTGGGGTGACAGGGGGATCCCAACACTATAGGAAGCTGAGTTGAGTCTAACTGGGAAGGAGTGGCATAAATGCCCCATTGTGACTGACCCAGAGGCCCCATGCATCCTTAGTATAGACTACCTCAGGAGAGGCTATTTCAAGGACCCAAAAGAGTACTGGTGGGCCTTTGGGATAGCTGCCTTGGAGAAGAAGGAATTTTTGGAGGGAATCGAACAGTTGTCTACCTTGTCTGGTCTCTTGGAGGACCCTTCTGTGGTGGGGTTAATGAGGGCTTAAGAGCAACAGCTGCCAACTGCTACCACCATGGTGCACCAGCAGCAATATAGCACCAACCAACACTCCCAGCCAGCTACACTCCAACTGAAAAAGAGATCCTGGCAGCATATGAAGGAGTTCCAGCTGCCTCAGAAGTGACTGGGACTGAAGCACACCTCCTTCTGGCACCCCAACTGCCAGTGCTGGGCTGAATGTTCAAAGGGAGGGTTTCCTCTGCACACCATGCAACTGATGCCATGTGGAGTAAGTGGGTGGCACTGATAACGCAACAGGCTCAAATAGGGAGCCTCAGCCACCCAGAAATCTTGGAAGTGATAACAAACTGGCCAGAGGGCAAAAATTTTGGCATGTCATTGGAGGTGACAAAGAAGCCCCGCCATATAACAAACTACCAGATGACGAGAAGCAATATGCCCTATTCACCAATGGGTCCTGTCATATTGTGGGAAAACTTCTCAGTGGAAGGCTGTTGTGTGGAATCACACACAACAAGTCTTTGAAGCTGCTGGAGAAGGTGAATCCAATCACTTTGCAGAGGTGAAAGCCATCCAACTGGCTCTAGATATTGCTGAGCGAGAAAAGTGGCCAATGCGCTATATCTATACTGACTCATGGATAGTGGCAAATGCCATGTGGGGGTGGAAGAAGAGCAACTGGCAGCACAAAGGTAAGCCCATCTGGGCTGCTGGATTATGGCAAGATATTGATGCTCAGGTAGTGAACCTGGTGGTGAAGGTATGCTATGTGGATGGCCATGTACCCAAGAGTTGGACCACTGAAGAACATCAGAACAGCCAGTGGGTGGACCGGATTGGTGTGGCTCAGATCAATTTGGATTGGCAATGCAAGGGTGAATCATTTAGAGCTCGGTGGGCCCATGACACCTCAGTCATCAAGGATGAGATACAACATATAGATGGGCTCGAGATCGAGGGGTGGACTTGTCTATGGACAATATTGCAGAGATCATCCATGAATGTGAAACATGCTGCAATCAAGCAAGCTAAGAAGTTAAATCCCCAGTGGTATGAAGGACGATGGCTAAAATATAAATGCAGAGAGGCCTGCAGATTGACTATATCACACTCCCACAAACCTGCCAGGGCAAGCACCACATGCTCACAATGGTGGAAGCAACCACTGGATGATTGGAAACTTATCCAGTGACCCATGCCACCTCCTGTAACACCATCCTGGGCCTTGAAAATCAGATCTTGTGGTGACATGGTACTCCAGAAAGAATCAAGTCAGACAAGGGGAATCATTTCCAGAACAGCCTTATAGACACCTGGGCCAAGGATCATGGCATTGGGTGGGTGTATCCCATCCCCTGTCACGCACCAGCCTCTGGGAAAATTGAATAGTACAATGGACTTTTAAAAACTACCCTGAAAGCAATGGGGCATGGCACCTTCAAACATTGGGACATCCAGCAAAAGCCACCTGGTTAGTTTACATAAGAGGATCTGCCAATCGATCTGCCTCTGCCTGCTCAAAACTCCCACATGCTGTAGATAAAGTCCCTGTAATGCACATGAAGAATATATCAAGGAAGATGGTCTGGGTTGGTCCTGCTTCAGGCAAAGGCAATTACATCCACATGATTGCTTTTGCTCAAGGATTTGGGTACACCTGGTGTGTGATGAGGAAGGACAGAGAAGTCCAATGTGTACTGCAAGGGTATTTGATTTTGGGAGAGAATCATAGAATCGTAGAATGGTAGAGGTTGGAAAGCACCTCTGGAGATCAAATCCAACCTCCCTGCCAGAGCAGGATTACCTAGGGCAGGCCACACAGGAACATATCCAGGTGGGTTTTGAAAGTCTCTCGAGAAGGAGACTCCACATCCTCTTTGGGCAGCCAGTTCCAGTGTTTCGTCACCGTCATAGTAAAGAAGTTTTTCCTCATGTTGAGGTAGAACTTCCTGTGTTCCAGTTTATGACCATTACCTCTCGTCCTATCACAGGGCACCACTGAAAAGAGACTGGCCCCTTCTACTTGACACCCACCCTTCAGATATTTGTAAACAATAAGAACAGTCAGTGAATTAAATTACATGAATGTTACTTGTTAACTACCACTGCTGGGCATGATGTAGATGGTATAGAATAAGAGGTGGATAATGTCCTGGGTTCAGCTAGGGTTAATTATCACAAGCAACTGCCAGCCGAAGCAGTTGGTAGGGGCTGCAGCTGGGAGGGGCCACAGCTGGGATAAACAGCTCAACCAGCCAATGGGATATTCTACACCATAGTGACATCATGACCACTATATAAGGGGAGGGCTGGCCTGGCTGTTTGGTCAGTAGGATCTTGCATTTTATATCACTGGCTTTATATATTATTTCATTAGTATCATTATTATTGTTTTCTTCTTTCTTTTTGTTGTTCTGTTAAACTGTCCTTATCTCAACCCATGGGGTCTCACTTTTT